>JAQMYJ010000009.1:18562398-18572740 GCA_030014305.1 Clarias laeviceps
GCCTATATATTAATTAGTTATATATATAACTAATTAATTAATTCCTTTGCATTCCTTTCATTTGGCCTGGTGTTTGTTGTAGTTTTTATTAAAAATTCTATTAGTTTAATTTTCTTTAATTAAATTTTAGTCTCCATCTCTGTAAATTTTATCTCATGAAACTGAGTCTGGGTGTAATGCTTCAAACTCATGCAAATAAAGTCAAAAGAAAATCGAACCTTAATCATTGTCAGTTTTGCCGTTTGTGTGTAACTTGGGGTAAGTAAAAGATAATGAGTATTGTATATAAATGTCAAATGTTGGATTATCATCTGATTCATTAGATGAGAGGAAAAAAATGGCATGTCACAACATTCCATTGATTATTTTTACACAGCAGCACGCTCCATTTTTTTTTTTTTTTTTCTAATTATTATTAGCCATGTCAGATTCAAATCCTTTCCCACTGGACATTTAACCAGGTGGTATTTGGAATGAATGCAGGCCTTCAGCACCCACATAAACACATGCCTATATGTACAACACATATGAGGTCATAGGTGGTAACGTACTGTATAAACCTGCGCTACTATTTCCCTTTTTCAACTGGAACATATTTTTGGACTGCTTCAACAAACATTTTCCCCTTATTGCCCCGGCTAAACCCTATCAATGCAAATACTTTTCTTTTGAGCAAAGTGGAGGACAGAGGCCTGGGAGAGTGAGCTAATAATAATAATGAGTGTGGCTTGGAAGCTTGCCTGGAAAAGAGAAACACATTTCAGTGACTGCCAGCGTTGCCATACTGGAATGCTTTTCCTGACTTGAATATTTTAACTATAATAGTTTAGAGAAATGGTTGTGTACTGATTAATGATGATACTCTTGTCACAAATACAAGCATGTAATGCACAGATATCTGTACAGGCTCAAATAATCACACAATGGACTATTCTTGCATTGAAAATAACATAAATAAAATAAAATGTTTTTGACAACATAGAATACCATACAAATACATTTTAATAGACAATATGGCCAAAAGTATGTGGACACCTGACCATCCCAAAACTATTGCCTCATACAATGTTTGTCTAGAACGTCTTTGTGTACCATAGCATTACTTCACTGGATCTCAAGTGCTCAAACTGTTTTATCCTGACAGCAAATGTGTACACAAAAGAAGGACACGGTCTATTATGGATTAGCAAATTGCCATAAACAACTTTCCATAATATAGTCACCCCATATACCCGGTGCCACCCTACTCCCCGCCCTGGTGCATGATAGGATGAATATGTGTGTGACTTGCAACTGAAATTGTGTTAAGGGGGCATGATAGGCAGAAGTCTTTCAAACATACAGAATGTGATTGCAGTGGTATGATGCAAGATTCTGAGGACTTTTACTAAGCGTGATGGAGTGGAGCTGTATGGAACAAGGGTAACACAACATCAAAAAGATTGTGCTTTTGCGTTTTTTGAACTTTTATACAATTATGGGTTCATGGATATTTTAAAAAACGTTTAGTTTGAATCACAATAAATGTATAACTATTTTAATGAATGGATGTTAATACAGTGATTAAAATGTTTAGTTTAAAAAAAGCTATGAGATGACAAATATACCCTGCCAAAAAATATTATCACAGACAACATAAATATTACATAATATTAATAATTTGTTAATCATACATTTAGAATTAATAAATCACTCATATACTATAATATAATATAATAATATAATGCAAAATATGATCTTCTTTAGGATAACACTGAATATCTTGTAAATGAATCAAATCACATTTATTCACAAGTTATATACAGTACATTTAAACACTATACATTTTGTAATGGTATTAGTTATTTAATAAATATTTATGAAAAAAAAAAAATTTGTAGCATAGGTGTTAGCACTTTAGCCTCGCACCTCCAGGGTCGAGGGTTTGATTTCCACCCTGGGTCTGTGTACATGGAGTTTGCATGTTCTCCCCATACTTGGTGAGTTTCCTCCCACAGTCCAAAGACATGCAGATTAGTTAAACTGACATTCCCAAATTGTGTGTGTGTGTGTGTGTGTGTGTGTGTGTGTGTGTGTGTGAGAGAGAGAGAGAGAGAGAGAGAGACCCAAAGTTATCATTACTTTTAAATCAATTTTACTGTTAGAATATGGGAATGATGTTGCAGAAATGTATTTTTTTGTGGTCGACAGTTTAAGACAAGCAAGTCAAGCAGGCTTTTATTGTCATTTTAACAATATACAGTTCAATACACAGTAAATCGAAACAACATTCCTCCAGGACCAAGTTGCGACATACAACATTAATTAACAAAACTAGCTAAGGCAAAACCCAATTAGCTGACTAGATAAGACAACAAATTAACACCATAAGATTAAAAAAACTATCTAAGAACTAAATACAAAAAGATAATATAAAGAGCATCAACAGGATGCAATGCAACACTTACGTTATCACATTTTATACAATGCAATACAATGTGCTAATGAGTTATGGTAGTGTAAATAAACTGTCCATGAGATGATAATTGAAAACAGTAAATGTTTTTTGTTAAAGTGGTAGCAGAGGAAAAAAAAAGTTCTTGTTTAAATAACTGCTAGTAAATATTCTGCAAAAAAATCATTTGCACGTTGGTGTGTGAAATTGCTAGATCTGAGTGAGTCTGTGTGTGTTGGTGGTATTTCTTTGCTTATGTAACCCATTTTTCCATTTTTTTTTGTTCAGTCATGTTGGTATAGTTGGTTAAAATAAAATAAAATAAAATATAGGCTAATGATATTCATCATATTGTCTAGGTTGTGCTGGAAAAAAGAATATGCCACTCTATATTGCTCAAACCTGAGCCCATATTTATTTATTAAAAAAGGTAATGCAAAACAAATGTCTAAAATGCTCGAGGATGCGCTACAACAACAAAAAAAAAAACAGGGGAGAGGTGGCTCAGACGGCCAAGGCTCTAGTTTGTTGGTTTGGGGATCTGAGGGTGTGGGTCCAAGCACTCGAACCCCCTGTACTACCCAGCCACTGCTCGCAGTGCCAATCCCAAACCTGGTTATAGGATAATGAGAGGGTTGTGTCAGGAAGAACATCTGGCATAAAACCTGTGCCAAGTTGTGGGCAGGTCGGATCATCCGCTGTGGAGCAGCAGAAAGAATCTTCTTCAAGAAGCACAGACACACCATGAGCACAATAACATTTCTTTATCCATCCATCCATCCATCCATCCAATTTCTGTACTGCTATGAACACACCAATCAGCCTACAATGCATTTGGGAGAAAACCAGATTATCCAGAGGAAACTGATGAAGCACATGCAAAGATTGTGGCAAGATTCGATTATGCAAATCCAGAAGGCAACAGAGCTAGCCACTAATCCAGTGTGCCTCTCTTTCTCTTTACAATCCTTTCACTAGATTTAATGAATGTAGTCTTTAAATTTGTTGAATTAAAAGATCAATAAGAACACTTGCATTCATAGTTATACAAAGAACCACAGCTGCCAGGGAATCTTTTGAGAGCTGAAAGAGTCGACTGAAGTGAGTCAGATGATTTGACTCACTACAGTACAGAACCGATTCAAAAGCTCGCGCCAGTGATGGTTGATATTAACCACGAGCGCCCCCTAAAGTCAGGACCACACGGCTTACACGTGTACGTGCGCGGCCGCGCGGTGCGCGTGTCTATCGAGTGCTCGTGAGCGGTTGTTCTGGCCTGACGGTTGGTGTTTCTGCAGCTTTCAGGAGTTTGGAGTGAAGCGAGCAGTCGGGAGGAGCGCGCGCTGACACACACACACACACACACACACATTCAGAGGCGTCTCAGGATATCCTCAGCACGAAGACATCGATAAACAGCGAGTGGGGTTTTATTTTAAAGTACTCGTTTAGTCCTCCAGAAATAAACTCGGCGTCTTGTGTGTGTGTGTGTCAATGAGACGTTGTTGTTCCAGGAGCGTTGTTGTTCCAGGAGCGTTGTTGTTCCAAATTCATAACTTTTTCCCCCCCGGATGTTATGGTGAGCTGAAATTCCCAGGTGAGATTTATATTGTTGGAAACCTAACTTATTTTAGAGAGTGCTATTATTGTTTTATTTTATTTCTGTAAAGTGTCTCATGTTTAGCTGTGAATTAGAGACAATATGTTTGTTTTGTTTTGTTTGTTGGTCACCTGGGCAGTTTTGTTAGCATTGCTAGCTTTAGTTAAGTTTTAAAGGATTAGTTATTATTTTTCTTTGCTTTATTTGTTTCTTTGGGCTCTGATTTAGTACCCATCAAACTTAGCCATTGATATATTTTTTTAAATATATAAATATATATTGGGCTCAGGATATATTGGGCTCAGGACAAACTTTTTTTTCCCAGCACAGCCTAAGCAATATGATGAAATTTATTTTATTTTATTTTAACCAACTATAGAAAACCTGAGTGAGCAAATAATAATACAAAAAATGTGTCACAAAGGAAAAGAAATAGCTCAGTTACACATGATCACATGTTTCTATGGTTGTTTTTGGTTGTTGACCAAAAAAAAAATAAAAAAAATAAATATTATAATTTTTAAAGGTTCAACATACAGCAGTTCCCAGAGATACTAATCAAATCCGTTCTGGATGTGAGTGAAATTTTGTATTGCGAAATGCATTTTCCTCAATATTACCAATTTCCAACACTATAATCATATTATTGCTTTTACAAACAATCTCAGCATTTGGAAAAGACATGCAGATGAACTAAAATATGAAATAAATAGACATTAAACCTCACATAACCATAATTTATGATTTCTCTTTCCACCGGCTGCTTTAAAAATGAAACTGAAAGTGGCTCCGTTTAATTCTTGCTGCCCTCCTTGATAACATTCTTGGGACCCATGGTGCTATGTCTTCACTAAATCTTGCACAAAATGCAAAAAAAAAAAAAACCTGCATTTGGTTTTTCACTGGCTCAGAAAATTTTTATCATCTATAGAAAAGATTCACAACGGATGGCTCGGTCGCTCGTATGCCGAAATACCAACATTTCTTGGAAAGGTTTTAGTACTAAAGGTGAAAATTTGCAACATGGGGCGTTCGTAAGCCAAGGTACCACTGTGTTTGTAATGTCAATCACACATTCTGGTACTGGTAAAATTTACATGTTGTAATGATGATAACTTTCATTCTACCTGACATATCCGAAAACCAAAATGGACAGTTTAATATCAGAATCCTCCCCGTTAACACACACCGGCAAGCCTTACAGGGATAAAGACATATATACTTTTTAAATCACCGTTGAGTTATGCTGTGTTGCCAGCACAGATTTGTGCCACTTGGGTTTTAAGCTTTTCAGAACGGTTAGTTTAATGAAAAACTGATTCTTTATTGACTGGAGCTTGAATTAAAATGTCTGAAAGCATTCCCTTATTGTCTCCTAAACTGTCCTACTTATAATTACTTTCATCAACTCTCCTGTGTCCTGTCTCAACTCCTGTCAGCTGACAAAATACACCAAAAAAACATCTCCATACTTTTACAGGATAAAACCAGCAGCTCTGAGTTGCATGAAGTCAGTGAACCGAGAAATTTCTGAGACAACCGTTCATTTTCTTTGTATACATTGCACAGTGAAATGAAGTAATTCTTCTTTCAGTGCTACATTGCACTATAGACATTATTTGGCAAAAAAACATCACCTCCTGGATTTAACTAAGCGACTAGTAGAGTTCCATTGGATAATTGCTGCAGTGATTAGTAAGGTTCACCTGGTGAGTTAAGTTATTTAATCCTAACTGACTCATTTCTTACCACCATGTCAGAAGACATATCCTGTGGTTGTGGTAAAGACTTTACTCTATTGCTTCAGAAGGGTCAAATTATTGACCTTATGACATCAAGCAAAGAAAGCAACTAAGGAGATTGCTGAAACTAGGATTGGGACTAAACACTTGTGTAACCTTAAGAAAACTGCTCATCAGTAACTCTAATCGGGGGGAAAAGGCTCCAGTTTGCTGTAGAGCATAAGGAATGGATGGTGAAGCATTGGAAAAATGCTCTCAGATTTACCCTGTTCCTGAGAGTTGGATGCATCAGGATGATAGAAGAGGCAGATGAGGTGATGCACCCATCATGTCTAGTGTCGACTGTTCAAGCCTGTGGGGGCAGTGTTATGATCTGGGGTTGTTTTTGTTGGTCAGGTTAAGGTTCAGCAATGTTATGTGCCAAAAAAAATTAGGTCAGGTGAGGACCTGAATATACCGAATGACCAGATTTCTCTTTTTTTTTTTTCTTCCCTGATGGCAGGGGCATATTCGTATATAAAACGCCAACATATAATGTGAAATAAATGAGAATATAGATGAGAATATAGGATGTATGTGTTCTCGAAGTTGATGTGTTAGAAACAGGAACATTGACAAGCCTAAGTGGTCCTGTGCACCCATCATGTGTTTTGTCCCAGAATGCGGATGTTAGTACAACCAAAGGAAGGCCCATGTGTGGTCCTTTAGTGATGTGTATGGGGATCGAATGCTAGATTGTCTCACATAAGAGTTACTGTAGCACAAATTCCTGAAACGTTAACGCTGGGTATGATCGAACACATACAGTGTATCACAGCTTGGTCAGAGCGCCCATGCTGATGTCTTTTCACTGCCTGCAAATGGGTATGTAAGAATCCTAACCGGAGCATCGAGCAGTGGAAGATGATGCCCTGGTTTGATGAATCAGATTTTTTATTTCATCATGTCTATGGCCCGGCAAATGCATTGCTTAGCCGAGGAATAGATTGCACCGGGATGTACTATGGGAATAAGGCAAGCCGGTGGAGGCAGTGTGATACTATGGATGATGTTCTGCTGGGATACCTTGAGTCCTGCCATTCATGTGGATGTTACTTTGACATATACCACTTACCTAAATGTTGTTGCAGACCAAGTACACCCCTTCATGGCAGCGGTATTTCCTAATGGCAATGGAGTCTTTCAGCAGGGTCATGTGCCCTGTCACAACTGCAAAAAAATGTTCACTAACTGTTTGAACAACATGATAAAGAGTTCAAGGTATTGGCCTCCAAAAACCACATTTGGTATGTGCTTTACAAACAAGTTCAATGCGCAGAGGCCCCACCACATCTCTTACAGGAATTAAATAATCTGCTGCTAATGTATCAGTGCCAGATACAACAGCACACCTTCACAGGAGCCCATGACATGATGGAAAATGGCTGTTTTGGCAGCTCAAGGCTGACTTGTGTTTATATAATGCAGGATGTTTTAATGTTATGGCTGATTTAAGTAAATATTTAACTTAAACATGACTGTACTGTGAATATTATTGCAGTGTCGGAAATATAACACTATAAACCTGAATATTAAAATAGCCATTATTCAGTAACACGGATAAAAACAAACAAACAAACAAAAAATCAAAGTTGATCTAATGGTCTTATAAGGCAGCATGCAGAGTGAAATTCCTGTAATAGGATGTCAGTTTACTTTTTTAAACAAATTTAGCAAATTACTTTCAGACAAATAAATGTAAAGAGGCTAGAAAGTCCAAACTGTCCTGCAGACTTTGCCCATGGCGGAAAACATACTGATCATTATGAAGGTTTGACATTAAATGGGAACATTAATTTGCATTAAACATTAAACTGAACATTAAACAGCACACACACATCAGAGAGAAGTTCTAGCTGTAACACGAGTTAATATAAATGTGCACGTTTTAACCACTCTGTACAGTAGTGATGATCAGATTCTAGAGGGGGGGGCACTGGCCCCGCCGAAATATGATTGGGTACAGACAATTAATCAACACCTGACAGAAGTGAATTAAACATTGCAGTGGTTTAAAGTGCAAAAAGTGATTGAGTGGTGCTGCGATTTAAATGTTCTTCTACATGCAACAAGTAATAAAATGCTAATAATCCACTAGTAAGATGGTACAAAAGCTGACAAAATGCAAGCTCCTTTAAATTGTGTCATCATTTATGAAATACATTTCGATATTTGTTTAAGATGGCCTCCAGTGATTATGAAGAGGAAACAGTTTTCGATCTGGAACTTTACAGTCTATAAATAAATTAGTTTCCGAGACGGAGACTAAACTGTGCTTTTCCGGGAACAGCTACCCCGGTCGTTGTCTTGAGGCTGTTTCCTTTGTAGCATCGGTAAAAGAAACAGGAGGATCTCTAAAGCGCACGTAGGCTGCTCTGTCAAAATTTTACATTTTAATCATTTGTACTGAAATAATTGGTACAGAAATGTAATTTGTACCGTCCATCATTTCTTGATGGTGGTACACAGAGCTTTACCTACATACCAGCTTGGGTTGCACTATATGCAAGGAATAAATCATGCTGGCATAGACAGGGTTGTGTGACCTGTCCTGTTACCCGCACAAATGCTGATTATTACACTCTTGTTTTATTCCTCCTCTATCATCAACCATGTTTTTATTTATTAATGAAACGTCATCATTTTATCCAGTTATTGTTACGTCTTGAATCTTCAGCATCTCCAAAATAGACTGTACTGAAGTGAAAAAACAAACAATATTACCTTGTTGTCTGTGAGTTGATTTCTCCTGAAAGAAGCTAACATGCACACTATGAGCCTGTTGATTTACCACGGTATGCGTAATGTTAGCGTTCGAAGTGTGTGTGCACCGCCTCGCTGTAGACAGTGTTCATATCGTTCACGCAGATTCTCAACCCAGATTCCCGTAACAAAGGTCGCTGCCAACTCCTGCAAATTTGCTCGATTTGCTCGTGTGATGCAGGCACGGTTCTTGGCGGATCTTCACAGATGAACACACTCTCCTTTAACATTCCTCACAAGTAGGCGTCAGGTGGTGTGAGATCGGGGGAGTAGGACAGGTATGGGAAGGAACTGTTCTGCCACCAAATTTGGTCCCTCAGTCAACTATAAAGACTTTTTCCTCCATCTAGAGACCCATTTCCAACAACAACGGAACAACACAACTTCCTTTTCATTACTGGGAACACGTGTATCTGGTGCTTTGCCCCGTTGACAAACGCATACCGTATTTTCAGTGCAGCACGTTCCTGTTATCACTTAATTTCTTTTTGTAGCTCAGAAGACAAACTGCAATTTCTGTGCCCATCTGCCCATCTGATATTTTAAACCCAATAGTAAATACTTAACACATTGATCCTTGTCTGCTATTATAATACTTTTGACTGCACACAGTACTAATCTGGTAGCTGTAAGCCTTTCTAATATGTTTGCTACAGATATCTTATATCTCTGGTGCACAAATAAATTGATAGACACATTTCGCATCTTTCGCACTATTGTCACACATTATAGGGCTGCACGATTTGATGATTACAAAAAAAACAAAAACACATTGTGATTATTTTGACACATATTGAGATTTAGAGACTTTCTTTGAAGTTCTTTGAAGTTTGTATCATCGATAGATCCTTACACTGGTTACTAGGTCACTAAGTAAGTACCATCACCCAAACACTGTTAGGAATTTTTTATTTATAATTTTTTTTTAATTAACCCAAATATCTAAGAAACAGAGAGGTCTTTAGTCGTCGTTGTCAAACTTATAAAAAAATAAAAAAAATAAAAAAAATTACACAAATTCCTGACTGTTTGAATGTTACCTCTAATAAGTTGCAGCCATTTTTGATTAAATTATTTTACAGGTCCATATTGCAATTTTCATTTTTATGCGATTAATTGTGCAGCGCATAATTGTTTGTGCATGTGTGTATATACATATATATATTAACAAGCGAGTCTTGATATACGAGTACCAAGTATCATCGAGTGTCATGTATCACGCATGTGCTTCTTATTTTAACGCCAAACATCACTTCATCAGAACTGAGCCAATAAGTCTTCTCTCTCTAGTGCTGCGGAATTGTCGGTAATTATCCCACCTGCTCGGGCTCAGTGCGTGTGCGTCACTCGTATATTCAACATCCGTGCACGTGTGTACTGTTTACTATAACACTGTGAACGTGTGTGTGTGTGTGTGTGTGTGTGTGAGAACCATCTTTTATTGTGTATGTGTGTGTTGTTTGAGGGTGAGCCTCTATTTGGTAAACTGTATGTGTGTGTATAAAAGTCATCCTACACAGCAGCCCCTCCTCCTCTCCTCTCTCTGGTCTCAATCACCTAAGCCACAATTCTTTTCAAAGGTAAAGTGCAGGTTAATTGGTTTTATTTTTACTCTATATTTTTTATTAACTATTTTTATATAAATATTTTTGGGTTGTGGAACAAATGATTGTTATAAAAAAAGTTTCCATTATCTCTTATGGAGGAAATTCGCTTTGATATACGAGTGTTTTGATACACAAACACCCTTCCGGAACAAATTAT
>JAQMYJ010000009.1:18574799-18589599 GCA_030014305.1 Clarias laeviceps
CCCCCCGGTTAGAGAGAAGTGTAGATTTTGAGGATCAAGTGTCAGTTTGTTAAATGATTCATTTGGTAAATAAAAGTGAATTACATCTCACTTATGATATACATTACGATACAGATTCATTGAGGGAGTCAGGTGTATTGTTTTATTTCAGTATTGACACCATTACAAGTTATTTTCTTTCCCCCTGGTTGAAGGATGTTTCACTTTCTTTTTTTTTCCCCCCCCACCCGAGCTCTGTTTTTTTCCCTCTTGTTTACTAGTTAAACAGTGTCCTGATACTAATGGTGTAGGCTCATGTTATCTCATAAAATACACAATGTTTATTTTTTTTTTTCCATTGGCTCTAAGCTTCCTGCTTGTGTCACAATGAGGCTGGCGTCATGTTGGCATATGGACAGTTCCTGCTGTTGGAGTGGCATCTCCGCCCCCAGAGCTGCTCCGCAAACACACAGGCTCCTCATCTCTTTCACGTTTCCTCTCTCTCTCTCTCTCTCTGTCTCTCTCGCTTGCCTTCTCCCTGCCCAGCTTTTGGCGCATGACTTGTCTTCGCCTTCATGCTCTATGCGTTTCATCCTCTTGGCTCAGCGGAGCTGCATTGGTGCAGTGGGACAGAAAGATTTCCAGAACTCATTAATTTTAACGATCCGATGTGGCGGACAAGAGTGTGGAGAAATTCCAAACATTCCACAACGAATTCCACGAATTAAAACCGAAACACATGTTCCTGTAAAGCTGTAACAGACGAACGGGAATTTTTCTGCGCTAACCGAGTGAGCACTCCAACATACAGCTTGGCTCTTAATTCTGAGATTAGTTGGGAGACAATACAGTAATTGTTCGATATGTAAAAACACCTGTCTTCCAGTGCCAGTGTGAATGAGCAGAGGGACCAGGGCGGGCTATTGTGCTGCTATGCGATGAATGGATGTTGTAGGGAAAAAGGCCTTATTTACAAAGCTGAGGCCAGGAGGGCCAGCATGCTGTCAGTCTGGTGAAGCGGCAGGGATGCACGGGGGGAAAAAAAAAAAAGCCAGCGAAAGATCTCAGACGAAACAACGTCTGTGCCTGCAGCACTCATTCGAGCATTAAATACAGAAAGTGTTCAAGCCACCGTGCTTGTCAGCTGAGTGACTTATAAAGCTGTGACATTGTGAGGACAATGCATAAAGTTGTGCATGCTTATCTATTCAAAGCGCCGATGAGCTTAAATTATTGTGTTGTTCGTATAGAGTAATTATGCAATCACGTATGTATTAGTTAAGTGAAATTATATGCTCAGGTTTGCTTTGTACCATATGTTGTAAAAGAGAGAAAGCTGAAGCCGGTGCTTTACATTGTTAAACTGGTGGAACCCGACACCAGTGAAATAAACAGGCCTTCAATGCCAGCAAGTCCACTCCTTGGAACCTAATATTCCACTAATAATGGAGGGAAAGAAAAAACAGCATAATTGGAAAAAAAGAAAAAAGCATCACACGCACACCTCAATCTGAACAGTCGGACCCAATTGAATGGGGTATAAATCTTTGATAATTCATTAGATAAATATTATCATGTCAGAACTCGAGTTGATTGTTTTTCCTCTTTGTTGTATATTCTTCGTGTGCATGTTCGTCCCATGTGGAGGTAGCCTTAGGTGACTCAAGTTTCCAAGAGGGAAAATATGCATCCGTTTCCAATCTGTAAACTCCCTGAGAACAGCTCTCTCTCTCTCTCTCTCTCTCTCTCTTTCTCTCTCTCTCCTGTGTTTACTTTCATCAACAGGGTCTCTAGCTGAGGAAGAGGCACTGATTGACTCGCCATTTCATATGTCATAAAGCATCTGACCAATCATGAATGAAGACTGAATTTTTATAACCAATTATAACACAGAAGGCAGAAAAGATATAGAATAGAAGCCTAAACTAATCTTAAAGCTGGAGGGGAAAAAAACAAACACTTCTTCTTTTTGTTTTATTGATGGCAGATTAAACGCCTCCCAGCAGGCAGAACCACTTTTCGCTTGTCAAAGAATAATTATATTTTGATTAAATGCTTTGAGCATGCAAACACAACTTTCCTGATCAGCGTCCATGTAAACAGTTAAGTTGGACTCTTTAGTCGGATAGATTTCAGTTGGAATGAAAAAGAATTGTCCACTTGAAGAGAAACAGTACTATATTCGAACGATACGATAACATTGTAAAGTTGCGAGTGCACGAATGTAAACCATTACAACTTGAGACAATGTTTGAGCCCCCCGATCAGTCAGATTCGAACATTTAACACCACACTGTGGTCGAAATCCATATTCCATATAAATCTTGTACAGTTTCAATCACTCGTACATGAAATATCACATGAGCAAAGAGACGGATAATCGGACATCCAGATAACACAATCACTTCGCCATCTAGTGGTTGAGACATAAAAATTAAACAACTGTGAATTATTTTGTTCAGAACAAATCAACACAACAGCTTTCATTCTTCTATACTGCTCATCCTGTACAGTGTCACAGGAAGCCTGGAGTCTATCGCAGGAAACTTCAGGCACAAGGTGGAGGCATATATCACATGGCAAACATGCACACACCACACGCTCATACACAGTCTACAGGCAATTTGGGAACTCCAGGTAGCTTAATCTGCATGTCTTTGGACTTTGGGAGGAAACCCAACAAGCAAACTCACACGCAGACTCGAGACCAGAATCAAACCAACGACTCTGGAGGTACAAGGCGACAGTAATAAAGACAAAGTCTCCATGCTGCCTTCAGCACAAACAAATAACAAAAATGTAGTTTTTGCTTTGTTTTTGTGATAGTTACTGTTTAATTCACTGTAATGTCACTCTCAGCCATGTGGACTTGTGGGTAAGGTGTAAAGATTAGATGACTTGGATCAATACATTAATTTCCATTAATAATAAAACCATACTTTGTTTTCCACTGTCCTTCACAAATTAACAGTAGTCCAGTTTTTCTGAGACTGTCACATTTCCTCTTCAATTTAAGGTTTTTGTTAAATTAAAGTAAAAACCTGTGCATGCATTACTCTTAACTTTTTGCAAGCAAATTCGTCTTATCACACAAGCATTAAAACGTGCATCAGTCTCAAAACACTGTGAGTGCATTAGCCTCAGAAGACACTTATGTTAGGGTCAAACTACAAGCACAAATTAGTCTCAAAACCTATGTGCATTAACGATCCTCCAACCCCTCGCAGTCAGTTACCGCCACACACACAATCGATTTCTGTGGGAAATACTTAGTCGGCTTATCTCTGATTCTGAACAAAGTTGGTCACATATCGATTGGTGGCTTTTATGATGAGACAGGACACTCAGTGATATCACCAGATATTATCACCATTAAGAACAAAAATTCTGTGGAAGTCTGAGGTTTCCAGCGTTGTTTCTGGTGAAGTCTGAGGTTTCCACTGTTGTTTCTGGTGAAGTTCAGAATTATCGGGGGCTGGTAGGATGACTTTCTCACTCACACACACACACACACACACACACACACACACTAAGGGATTGGGAATGATTGATGTCTGGCTCACGGATTACATAAATTGTATTACGGATTACATTTTTGAAAAAATAACTGAGTACTTAAATGGCGGACCTAACGCGTTAAATTACTCGTTACATCAAAAAAGTAATCCATGTACTCGAACTTTGTAACGCGTTACACCCAACACTGCTCATAAAGGTGTAAAGTAGTACGCTACAGTATACAGAAAGAAGGCAGTCAGGTTAATGTTTCCCTAAGGCTTTTTTGTGCCATGTGTAAGCAGTCTGAGGAGGGAAGGCATGTTTACTTTAACTTTTATATTCATCGTCCATTTATTTATTTTTTTTAATTAGGAACAATTGCCTGCACATTTATGAAGTTATCTAATCACTTATTCACGTGGCAGGAACGTGATGCAGAACTGAGCAATTACAGGTACTGCTCATCTCCTGGTATATATATATATAGAGAGAGAAAGACTGTCTGTTTCTCTCTCTGGGTCTTAAATAAACACTCTTTACAATGAGCGGAGAAGCATCTCAGCGTGCACACTAGTGATGGGACGTTTGAATCATTTTAGACTCGGTTCTTTGAATCTCGTTCATCAAAATGAACGAATCTTTTTTTGAGTCATTTAGTGCATTTTGTTCTTTTGATCAGAAATTAAACAAAATTTTACATTTTCAATAAACAGACCCCCAATACGTTTACACAAATTTTGGCTATAGTTCCAGTAATGAAAATATTATTATGGGATAATATAATATTATGGGAGTCACGTGACAAAAGAACGAATATTCGGACCAACAGTAACTACTCGTTTCTGTTTCCTGTACATGACCTACAGAGGTTTTGCGATGCTTTGCGCATGTGCGCCCAGTAGAAAAAGAGTGAATCGTTCATGAACGACCCATCACTAATGCACAACATATCAAACCTTAAGACCACATCAGGTTGCCCTCCTGTCAGCCAAGAACAAGGATCTGAGGCTACCATGTGAACAGACATACAGTTTATGTATTTACAGAACCACACAAAAGTGAGTACATTCCTCACATTTCAGCTATTGTTTTCAAG
This sequence comes from Clarias laeviceps, assembly GCA_030014305.1. Classification (NCBI taxonomy): domain Eukaryota; kingdom Metazoa; phylum Chordata; class Actinopteri; order Siluriformes; family Clariidae; genus Clarias; species Clarias laeviceps. The sequence continues at coordinate 18,579,373 of JAQMYJ010000009.1, forward strand.
GAACAATAATATAGAAATGAAAATTGGATTTACTTTAGAGTAGTCAATGTGCAGCTTGTATAGCAGTACAGATTTACTGTCCTCTAACAATAACTCAAGACGCAGACTTTATTGTCTAAATAACAGGCAACGTAAATGAGCGCACCCTCAGTGAACATGTGTCCAATGTGTCAATATTTTGTGTGAGCACCGTTTGTTATCTAGCACGGCTTTAATCATCCTGGACGTCGAATTCACCAGAGCCGCACATGTTGTTGCTGGGATCCTCTTCCACTCCTCCATAATGATATCACGGAGCTGCTGGATCTTAGACACCAAGTTCTTCACCACCTTCCGCTTGAGGACGTCCTGCAGGTGCTCAATAGGGTTCTGGGCTGGAGATGTACTTGGCCACTGACGAACACATGAACATGATGAATAGGACACGTGATATTGCATGGTTAAAGATGTACAGCTGATATTGTGCAGGGTGTACAGTACTCACTTTTGTTGCCGGCTATTTTGCTGTACAATAACAGCTGTATGTTACGTTAATTTTTTATAAGACAGTAAATCTATACTGTTATACAAGCTGCCCTAAAATATATATCAAGTTTATATAAGTTTAATTTCTATAGTATTGTATATACTAAAGAAGATGTACTAATGTTTGCTGAAATTAGAGGGGTGTACTCATTTTTGTGAGTGGGTTTATGTATTTATGTATAAACAAATCAAACCAAATTCAGAGTTTATTTGTCACATACACAATCATACACAGTACGATATGCAGTGAAGTGCTTATGTGACTTCCCGTGACCTTTTAAATCAGATTAATAATAAGAAATACAGTAAATATGGAATAAAATAAGAAATAAAATATAGAAAAACTTTGCCTATAGAAAATATACCTATAGAAAAAAAATCTATAGACAGAATATATAAAGAAATTTACTTCAGCCAAACAAACTGTTTCAGTGGCAGTCAGTCGATCCATTGTGTGTGGATTTGAGTGTTAATTTGCAAACATCAATGTTAACCTGTTAAGTAACATGAAAGTTAAAACACCCCTAAGTTATTACATTATTACAAACTGTTACATCAAACAAACAAAAAGAATGAATGCATTATTTGTAGTGAGAGTTTGTAACCAGCTTATAAAGTTTCATTCTGACTTATCGTTCAAAAGTCCTAGCTTGAAGATTTATCCTGCTTCACTGTGTGGCTGAATTGGACAAACTATCTTGCTGAAAGATGTTATGAAACAGGTTTAAAGATAACATTTGCACCCTCAGGATGTGAAGTTAAATCACTGACAGCCAGAACCGATCCAGTCTTAAAGTGAGTTCAGCACTGAGGTGTCCCTTGTTGAGAAAGCAGTTGGATATGAAATGTCAAAAATTCTGGGCAAAAGTTTGGAACATTTCCTGCATAAATAAAAGAAATGTTCAATGTGTTCACAATGTGTGAGGATGTGAATAAAAAAAAAGACCTCTGTGTTCATTCCTACAGCTGAAAATAAAGAACTTGACGTGACTTGTCTTTAGTTTCATGCTGTTCTTGGCCACCCAAAGAATGGCAGAGCTGGGCGGAGCTTACAAATGAGCCAGGGGAGGGTCTATGCAAATTGTTATTTTTTTTTCCTTTTAAAATCCGAACATGTCGTAGCTTTAACGAAGAACGATACTTTAGTGTCATATTATCAGCTGTGTTCTACAGTGAGTACAAAAATACTAATGATAATGATATGTGATTTTCATAACACAAGTGTATCGTGTATGCTGTTGGTAGTGCACCATTAAATTTCCCGTTAGACTATAATCACCATTGCAGTGATCAACAGCAGATCAGGGATTTTATAGGACTCCATTTGCTGGCAGCTTCAGTGATTAGATTAGTGCGCTGTGATGGAGGCTGTCTTTCGTCTTCATTCTTCTGCTCTTCATCCAGACTGAATGTTTTATTATTATTATTATATTTTTTTTTTATAAAGCATAAACAGCAGCTTGACACTGGGTTAAACGTTCTAACTTGCTTATTTGTCACTGTGCGTGCGCGTGCGTGCGTGTGTTTGTGTGCGTGCCTGTGTGTGTGCGTGCGTGTGTGTGTGCAGGTTGTGGAAGAATCCTGACGCTGTATCCGTGATATGCGCCGTCTAACCTGAGGACGAGTGTGAATCTGCACGTTCCCGCTCTCTCCTCCTCCTCCTCCTCCTTCTCTCTCATTTTCCTGCCTCTCTTCTTCCTGCCCTCTCTCTCTCTCTTTCTCGTTTTTCCTCATTGTTGTGTCAGAGTACCCAATGTGACTTCAGAGTAAACAGAGCTTCCAGACACGACACTTTTTTTTTTTTTGGAGCTGAGTGAGTGAGTGAGAGGAGGAGGAGGAAAGGAAGCAAACCTGAGGGCAGTCCCACCTTTGCTTACCTTCGAGCTGTAATAACAAGAGGAGAGCAGAGAAGAGAGGAGGGTGAAGCAGAAAGAGCCGGGAGCCTTGCAGGATCTAATGCTCGGTGTGTAGCCAGAGCAGGTTTGATGCTGTGAGATAAGCAAAAGATCAGCTAAACATACGTTCCCTTCGCTGAAACAACTCCGAAAGAGCAAGAAAAAGAGAGAGAGAGAGGAGTGAAGATGGGAGTCCTGCTGGGTATCGTGCTTGTGCTGGCTCTGATCTGTCAAAATCATAGCTACAGCATCCAAAGCCCTCTGGACAGATACAAACGGTAAGAGACTTATTCTGTCAATTAATAAATTAGTCACATGGCTATTAATAATATTGATAATTAATCGTCATCATCATATAATCTGAACTTTTTTTTTTTGCCTGTTTTTTATTTTAAGGTGCTTCTAACTATATTGTTTGCTGTTTCTAAATATAACTCAGCAGGCTCACGTTGCACCACGGTGCAGTATAAAAACAGCGAATAAGTCACTTTGAATGCAGTGTAAACGTGCGTGAATATATCCGCAACTTTCCTATGATGACGTAATATCGATACTGAACTGAATTGTGCCACTTTTCTGAGAAAATCTGATTTAAAGCAGGTTATTAATGTTAATATTTTGTGCCGTTTCCCACTTTTATATAATGCTTGAATATTATTGGTCTGTAGGGGTGCATTATTTTCATATAACATCACAGTTAGTTCCAGCTGAAACATGAATGATAGTTTAATAATTCTGTGCCGTTTCTATAGAAACAGAGGGGCTCATTTGGCAGACTCTCCACATAACATAAGATTAATAAAAAAAACAGATTTAAAGACACATTGTTGAACAGAGCAGCTCTTTACAACCTGGTGATGTGGAGATTTTTCCTAGGAGAAATTCATTTTTTAGTGTTTTTAAAGGAAGGAGTCTTGGTTGTAAAACTCTCATTTACAGTTTTCTCAGTAAAATTATAGACTGTGAGAGTGAGCATGAGGATGGAAATTAATGTTTTCAGCGACTCTCATGAAAGTGAAAACTGGAAAAACACGAATCTGGGATGCGATTAACTCGAAAACATTAAAATATGTTTTGTATCGTAAATGTTGGCAAATCGTAGTGCTGTAAGCAGAATATTTTAAGAATAGTCTGAAGTTATTCCTTACTTAATGTTCACTCGACACAACAGTCGTAATATATGTTGTTTGTCACAGAAGTTTTCTGAAGCCCTTTTTTTTTTTTCCATATCGCCCTACTGTACATACATAAATTCTATAATCTGACAGTGTAATCGAACTAGATTTTTCTTATGAATCTTAGTCTTGAACTGTAATTTCTGACGCCCTGTGTTGGAGATTACCTCGATGTCTTTCATGCTTTTCAGATTTGAAGAGACGGGATGGTCCGACCCGAACGACTGCTCTCAGGCCAGGCAGTCTTTCATCCAGTCCAACCCTTACAACTTCTCCTTGGACATCCGCATGCCAGGGGTCACACCAACAGTGGTAAGGAAGCTCAAAATGCCTAGTGTTAGATTTATTCAAGAAGATGCTTGATCTCTATTAATGTAATATATAATGCATAGTAATGATATAAGTGTCAGACCTCTCATGTTATTTGTCCTCAAGTTGTATAGAGGACAGGATGAACAAATGTGATGGTATATTTCTGTGTAGTAAAGCGATGGAGCTGAATTGCACTGTTTTGGCAGAAGGTGGAACTTATTTCTGGGCCATAACATGCAAACCAGCCGAGTCCTTTGCCTACCAAGATTACACGAGTAACATTAAAAGCATTTCAGTAATTCCTACTTGATCTTTAATGCAATTCCAAAGCACTAATAAAGCATAGCATTGCATACACAGACCCCATTATATGCCGGTGTAGTTTTTTTTTTTTTTTTTTTAATCCTTTTCTATCCCATGTAGTCATACCAGTTCTCACCCGTTGCTAATCCTAACTTATTACGTTAACCAGGAAGTGCAACGGCTCACACGATTCCTCCAAGTCGTGAAGGTTAGGGAAGTGTGTTAACCTTAAGCACAAAAAAACGAGTCCAAATGGTGATAAATGGGGGAAAAGAGTGACTTCATCGTGACAGAGAGATGACCATGGATGGCATTGCTGGGAATTTGGATAACCTTTTAAGACCCCTTTTTCCCTCACTTTTCTACTTCTGTTCCAAAAATCCAGTAAAAGCATTTTATCTCTGCCCTGCCTCGGCATGCGGCGCTCTGGTCCTGTGGCTGCCTCCACTCAGGAAGGCGTGCACCGTGGCCTGGCCTGGATCTCCTGCTGTGTTTGCGTCCTCCGTATCGATTTGGAACTAATGTAGTCATTAAAGCCAGACTCACTGCTGCAGGCCGAAGCTAATTGGCCCTTGCAGCTGCCTCGGACGCTGCCGCACTTCGCTCCGTAGAGCATGGGAAACCTTAACGTGAAGGAGAGGGAGGATTTTCTCTACTGTAGCAAAGTCAAGGCACATTTTGAGAGCTTCTACAGATTGTGAAAGTCTCAGGAACTGGGGAGGGGCTGATGGGCTGCTGCTGCTATTATTATTCTCCTTACAGCTCTATGACTCATCGGCAAGTGATTCATCGCAGGCTCTCGTTGATAACTCGGGGTTGGAGGTGGGAGGGATGGGGGTGCGAATGTAATATCACCGAGGAAACAAGAGTCGAGCCGGAGCGCTTTCGGCTTCATCCATATCGAGCTATTGATCAGCCGTGATGACCTTTGGCCGGCTCAGGGGTGTCTCTGGTTGTTTTTGCTTGCTGTTGCTTCTCTCCTTTTTTTGTGTGTATGTGTTTGTGTCTTAACTTTGTTGAGATTGATTTGGACAGGATCTGTATCTTGGGTCAGGCTTTAATGAACTTTGAATTGAATCTCTCATTTTTTTATTAATTTTTTTCTATTCTTTTAGATTTAACCTCACTCCTGATGGAGGCTAAAACAAGTGTGCTCCTGACAGTACTTCACTTAGCAAATTGCCCTGTATTAGTGCATTAGTTCACTATTGCCACAGCAGAATGAAAAATTGATTCAGGCTTGTTGCCCTAAAGCAGGAAGTGAGAGGGCTAAATGACAAGCCAAAGAGCTCTCAGCTGTAGCCAAGCAATTACTGCACTGAAAATGACTTGCTGTCATTTTTGTTAGTAATCCCACTGAATGGCTGTTTGAACTCCATTTTTGTTCCTACCTTGTACCCATACACACGTTCACCTTTGCACCACGTCACTTCTGGTGTGAACCCGATAATAATTTTTTTTTCGAGAGCCATGCTGTGACTTGTCTGAGCCGATCCCTAGCGTTAAAGGGATCAGAGTGAGAGACAGCAGAAAAAAAACAACACTTCTGCTTCTGGGCAGGGCTTATCCCGTCATCTTGGTTATTGGATTAAGTGCATCGGGTTGTGCCTCCCACTTAAATCCAGCCCGATTGTAGCATGTTGCGCAAGGACGACGAGGAAGAGCCGGAGTAAAAGCGTGTAGCAGCGCTGTCTGTATCATCATCCTGTTTGCTTCTCGCCGGCAGGTCGCTTGAGTGTGAGACGCTCAGGACTGTTGAGACAGCAGCTGACTGAGATGTAATTATTCGTTTCATCCACAAAGCTTAATGAACAGTGGCGGGGAGGGGTGAGCGAACCGTACGTAACTCATCGTCACAATATTTTGACAGTAAGGAAAGATTGACTTCAGCAAACACGCATTGTGTTGTTTTGCCTTCAAGTGATGCATCAAACTGTCAATTTCACCGCAGCCCAGACACACTAGACATGACTCAAACACAAGGTTTTATACCATACAAGTCTATTTTGGTTGTGTTTGTGATTATACGTACATGCTTGAGTTGGGCTGCACAATGAATCACAGGTTTTTGCTTCTCAGCATTTTGGTGAAAAATGATGAAGTTGGTTATGGCGTTCGCACCGTTTCTCACCAGTCACATCGTTTCCATTCCTTTTATTTCTTTTCTCCTTTGTCTTATTTCTTTCTTTCTTTCTTTCTTTCTTTTTCCTTGCCCTCTTGTCCTCTTCATTTCTTTTCCTGTTCCCTATTTTTCTTTTTTTAATTTACATTTAACCTTTCTCTTTGTCCTCTTGTCCTCATCTGTTTTTTTCCCTCCCTTCATTTTCCTTTTCTTTTTCCATTTACTTTTGCTTTTCATTTGTCATCACCATTTCTTTGATTTTTTTTTATTTTATTTTAAACGTTCCCTTTGTTCTCGTGTCCTCTACATTTGCTTTTGCTTCCTCCCTTTCCTTAATTTTCCTTTCCTTTCTTATACTTTCTTTTCTTTTTTTTTTTCCTTCATATTCTTTCCATTCTTTTACTTTTTCTTTCATTTCCATTGTCCTCCTGTCCTTGTTCTTTCTTTCTTTCTTTCTTCTTTTTCTTTTTCTTGTTTCGTTATTCTTTTATTCAGTTTCATGTTTGCCTTTGTCCTCTTCCTTTGCTTTCTCATTCTTTCCTTTTTTGTTTCTTTTCTTTCCCTTTCACTCATTTTTCTTTTCGTTCTTTTTGTCATTTCTTTTTGTTTTCTTTCTTTTCGTTGTTATTCCATGTCTCATTACTTGCATAAATATTTTTTTCTTGTAGTTTTTTTTGTCTTTTTCTTTCTCTTTCCCTTTCTAATTGTCCACATTTATTATTAAATAGCATTCACACAGATTTGTTTTAAACATGTCAATGAATAAAGGCTGGTAAAGTTTGGACACACTTTCCAGTTTCATGGTCTTTTGTGATTTTTCTCTTTTTCTGCATTGTAAAACAATGCTAAAGGAGTTCAAAATATTTAATAATATCCTTTGAACAGTTGATATTAACATGTGTCTGCTACATATGCTCTGTAAAGCCTTCGTAACGGCCCTAATCTGAGGTGCTGTTTGTTAATTGGTGATTTTTTACGCTGATAAATCTAAATTAACTTCTCCTCTGTAGCAGAGGTAAGTTTCATCACGGTGCTTGTTGAGTTTTGTAAATGCATTTGACAATACTGTTCTTGCAAGAACTATTCCAGAACAGCTGACCTTCGCCCTAACAACTGACTGTCGTCGCTGTCGTTGTTACTTAATTCCGTAATAACACGTGTTATTTCATAGTTTTAAAAAAGTCCAGTTTTGCTATAGAAAACGTAGAAAAGGTAATCCTCACTTATAATCCACACTTTTGATGTAGAAATGTTCTGTAGAAATGTATAAAATACAGTGCTTTCGTGATAAATTACTAAATCTACTCATAATACTGTAGCATTATTTAACATTTTGGACTTTATCATACTTCATATACAGAGTCAGTTGCTTGTGTGCATGTAGTGATGTAGTCTTCTTATTGTGTTGCAGTCTGACTCCTATTACTGTATGGCTGTTCCAGTGCCAACGCCAAGGGACGTCTATATAGGTGAGTAACAGCTCAAGACTAATTTATATACATCTCATAAATCCGTTAGAGAGAAAAAAAACAAGAGTGTATATTCATTTTAGTTTTTGAAAAAGTCCTTGAAGAAATGTAAGTCTTTACATTAATGGGATCACCTTTTTATAATTTCCAAATAAATCTTAAAGAATTCATTCATGGCATTTAACCTCATCAAGCCAGTTCAGTTTTCCCATATTGGATTTATTTATTTATTTATTTTTTTACAAGATTCTGTTTGCTGTTGGTAATTCCTGTCTGTCTCAGTACATCCCCTGATATTGTCTTCATTCGACATCTTTGCACAGTCTGGTGAGGCCGAAAAGATCTCATAACAACAAGATGACCTGTAACCCTATAAGAGGCTGCAGTTTCCTTTCGCTCCATGCAGTATGTCTCAGCTTCCAGGCTTTGTTTGTGCAGTCCCAGCAGAATGAGATTACCAGCTATTCAGCTGCATTCCTCCTGCACCATCACTAGCAGGACCATAAAGAGAGCGATTCTCCCGTCCTTTTAAATCTTATTGGACAGCCTCTCGCAGAGAGGGCGAAGGGAATCACATCACGCACTTCACAGCTGTAGCCAGAGCATTAACAAACCTTGTTTTTTCGCCTGAGTGCTAGTTACAGCTTCAATTCTGCTCCCCAATCACAGTACTCTGTTTTAGTTTAAAAGGACTGGCCAAGATGGCTTTCTGTGTTCAACAATGTTTTTCCTACAGCACTATCATCAAAGCACTCTGTTTCTTCTACAGGGTACACACCACACGACATGACTAGGATTATTTCTTAACTAAAAAAAAAAAAAAAGACAGCTATTGATTGGTTCTCATGTACTATATTTTCAATATGATTTATAATGGAGTTTTGGATTCAATATATATCATTAACTCTGAGATTGAAGTCCAAAATTTTAGATTTAATTAGCTGTAATCATCTAATTATCTCAGTACTTTTTATACGCATCCTTCTCTATTTCAGAAGATGGGACAAATGCACATGATCTTAAGTAAAATCGACATGTTTGGTGGTAAATCCTATGCAATCCATGACTGCCTGAAGCTTGTAAATCAGTCAACATTACCAGATGCTGGGCAACAAGGATGCTCTGCCAAGGCTCTAAGGCATTTAGAGCTCCTTTTCTTTACTTATTTATTTTGACTTTTGTGGACTTTTCAGATTTTTTTTTGTTCTTCAAATCCTATGTTTTGAGGTGTCTGGCTGGACTTGATGTTTCTGTAGACTTTAAACATCATCTTGTTGCTGTTCTTGACAGTCTAATCATCAATAAAGACAAGCGAAACCGGGCCTTCTGGCAGCCCTACATGTCCACGCCGTCATATTCTCCAGATGAAACGGTGTGCCGTGGACCCATGAGCGATCTGTTTTATCCTCCACATATTCCTCTTCTTGTCACTCTGGAACACATTGCTTTTTTTTTTTGCTCGTCCATCAAGACTGAGGTCGTGCCTGTGTATTTTGTCTTTGTGGTTCAAGATCACTGAGCAGTTTTTCTACATAGTTCCCGCTGTAACGTGTTTGATGCGCTGGCACGGCACCACAAACAGGGACACGAGGTGAGGTCTTATGGAAAAGGGGAAAGTTTATTGGAATAATGGGGAAGGAAAGGGTTAAAAGGAGGGAGGAAGGTGGCGGGTCGAGAGTGGGCCAGCGTGATCAGGGGGCTCCTGCGAGTTTCCTCAGTCCGCTCCTCTCGTGGTCGGCCGAACCGGCCCCTCCTAGCTCTCATTGGCGAGGCGGCAGGCGAGTATCTCCCGGACACTCCTCACCTGGGCAGCTTCCCCTGCTGGGACCGGAGGCCTAAGCGTGAAACACACAGCGGGCTTTTCCTCTCCTGTGGCAGGGTCACGAAATCCGGCTCTTTTTGGGAGTTCAAGTGACGCTCCAGCAGTTTGCTCGCGGCTGTCCTCAATGTGGTGATCAAAGGTGCCATTTGATCCTCGCCTTTGTCCCTGGTGCATAGCATCACGCCTCTCGCATGCCACTTCTTCACCAGCCGGTGCCCATCCCTGCGACCCCGCCCCTTGGCACACCTGAAGGAGTGAGCTCCAGTGTGAGCAAGGCGTGATGGAAGATTTAGACTCATGCCACACAGTTCACTTATTCACTTACTTCTGTTGTCATTTGTTGATCTGTTAAGCTATAGTTAGTTCTGACCTTGCAACCTGATTGGACGAGACTTATTCCAAAATTGACGTTTTACTTTATCTATCACCCCGCTTCACAGGGGTTCTTATAATCGTTAATTACACTAATTGTCGGTCGCAGCATGGGTCAAATAAAGCTCTGTACTGTCCGACAGCAGCAGACACCATCCATATATACTCAGCAAAAAAAGAAACGTCCTCTGACTTTCAACTGTTTTTACTTTCAGTAAACTTAATGTGTAAA
>JAQMYJ010000009.1:18593793-18653093 GCA_030014305.1 Clarias laeviceps
AGCCACCAATTGTGCAAGTTGTCCCACTTAAAATGATGAGAGAGGCCTTTTTAAGTGGGAGAACTTGCACAATTGGTGGCTGACTAAATACTTTTTGCCCCACTGTATGAAAATGAGGCATGCTAGTCTGATGCAGCACAGTGGCAGCTGACTGATGTTACACCCTCGAGAGTATCATTTTCAGATATTAGCTTGGTTTGCAGTGAAGTATTCCGCTTATATCACAGTTATCTTTAATGTACACACACACACACACACACACACACACACACACACACACAGGGGTGTGGCTGCATAGGGCTTTTTGGGGTGTTGCTGTGCACCAGGACATTGGGAGCAAAATCCTTTAGGTTGTATGGTTGTGGGGTGGAGCCTCAGTGAATTGGATGAATTACTGCAGCAATGCGGCTTGGCATGGAGGCAATCAGTTTGTGGCACTGCTGAGGTGTTTTTGGAAGCCCTGGTTGCTCTGATAGCGGCCTTCAGCTCTTCTGAGATGTTGGGGCTGATGGCTTGCATCTCCCGCTTCCCAATACCCCATAGATTCTCTATAGGGTTTTAGGTCAGGCGAGTTTGCTGGCCAATCAAGCACAAGGAAACCGTATATATAGTATAGTGTACATCTTTATAGGCATCTTGGCACTTCTGTATCCCAAACCACACTTTCAGAACTTGAATCCTGGAATTTGCCTGTGCCTTCACAGAAGAAAAACAACTTCATAGATGTGATAATCTGGTACATTCAGTACACTCAGGTTATCAACTGCATTTTATTGCCACATAACATTGCTGAGTCTAGACCTGACCAACTGAAGAAACTGCAGATCATAACACTGCCTCCAGAGGCTTGTACAGTGGACACCATGCATTATGAGTGCATCGCTTTATGTGCTGCCTGTCTTACCCTGATGCAGCCATAACTCTGGAATAGGGTCAGTCTGGATTCGTCAGACCATGTGACTTTCTTCTATTTCCCCCAAATCTAATCTTTATGGTCTCTAGTGTTTTTTCGAGATTAGTTTAGTAACAAGTGTTTATTTTTTATGGCCACACAGATGTTTAGTCCCAATCCAGTTCTTTCCACATCGTGCAAATGGAGATGCTTTTTTATTTTTATTTTTATTTTTTTTAACTATTAATCATAGCTTAGATTTCTACTGGCCATTTTTTATATTTATTAAGCATTTAAGTCATCTCCATTCATAATTTCTTTCTGATCACATTTCTTTCACAAAGTTTCATGAAGGTTCAGCACTATCTTTGCAGGTTTTAATAATGTGTTGGCCTTTTTTTAAACCAATTCTATATCATTAATTATTATTATTATTATTATTATTATTATACTGAGCACACACAAAAATCAACCAAATTTTTGTCGTATAAATGGATGTCCCCAAAGATGTGTGGTTGAGTGAATTAATAACACCAGGACATGTATATTTTATTCCTTTTATACAGTACTGTGCAAAGTCTTGTGCCACCCCCATTTCTTCATCTTTTGCTCCTAAAGAGCTAGGTTTTCTTGTATTTTTAATGTCATCTTGAGGAATACTTCTCCAGGCTTCCTGAAGGACTTTTTGGCTCTCATTTTGGCAGTTTTAGAGGAATGTTTTTTTGTTTTGTTAAGCCGCACAGTGACTGTGAATCATTCAAGCATAAAAACCATCTTACGTAAGGCACGAACCTGTGATAAGCAGGTGCAGATGGTGACAATTGATCAGGCTAGTGATTAGTATACTTTGTGAAGTTGAATGCTTTGAACAGACGAGAGGGGAAATGAGGTTGGTGCTGAGGTTGTTACATAAACAGCCAATTTTTATTAATTCTTTAAGCACTTTGCAGCCTGTCACAGTAAAACATTTGTTCCCATTTTATTTATTTAACATAATATAATTTAATATGAAGAAATGAAAGGTGCCTCAAGACTTTTGCACAGTACTTTATATATTAGAGCTACTACGTCAGAGCCAATATTGTGTTTCATTTTTAGTCCATAGTGGGTAGATGTTTAGGAAAATATAATGATCTCAGACTGACATGGTGCTTGTGCAGAAGCTCTGCTGTGTGCTGCACCTGTTGTCATGACCTTGCTCTTGTCATCCTAATCAAAACTGAGGTGTTTACTGCTGTATTAGTCCGCCTGCAGGGTAGATTACAGAAGAGCAGAAACAATCCTGTAATGCCGAAAACCAATCAGCTGCACTTCATCCACCTGAGCCATCTTCAACTAACGATAGCATTGATAATAGCCAGCAGTTGCAGACAACCATAAATATATCCATTTTGTGTGTGTGTGTGTGTGTGTGTGTGTGTGTGTGTGTGTGTGTGTGTGTGTGTAAATGTGGGAGTCTATAGCTGGGGGATGCAGTGCTGTTTGACATGTGATGACTTTATTCTGTCTTCTTGCTGTCCAGGCAGGGACTGAGAATTTTCTCCTGAGCTGTGATTAATGACAAAGCATTGTGCTACTTCATTACAGACTGCTCTCACTGAGGACCGAGTGTTAATGGTTAGGTGTGGGTGTGAGAGAGGGAGAACAGGACTGTGAGTAAGAATTACTACCCACTGTGCACACAGGTCAGAGAGGATATGGCCTCAGTCGAGTCTCAAAAACCGTCTGTAGTATCTTTGTGTAATCTTCTTTTAAGTGGATTTTTATTAAAGTGGGACACACTCTAAATGAGAATTTTTTTGCCAAATATTAATAGTCTTGAATCACGGAGACATTATCCTGTTCTGAGAGTTTTATACGAATAGTTAGTACTTTTTTTTTTCTCGCTTTGCCTGTTTCTCATTTTCCCATTTCCAGTCCACCAGCCCGCTTTCTTTCCTCTATCACACATCAGAGAACAAACGGAGACTATCATCTGCTTTCTCTGTGTGTCCAGACATGTGTGTCCATTTATGGCATCTTACGAAACTGCTGCTGCATCACAGGGTGGTGTAATATCCCCGTAATATCCTCAGAGGAACGCACTGTCTGCCCTCTTCTGTGTACATGAGCTCACAGACCCACCCATGATTGGTTTGTGTCTCTGCGATTGACAGGGGAGAACATATGCTGTTCCTCTGAGAGGGCACAATTATCCTACTATCCACGTGTCATATCTATTGTAGCTACATGAGCCTTCTCTGGTGCTTCGATGATGCTTCTGTGACATCTCACTCTATTGCACAACATTAAAAGTTAATTTCCACCATGTTTTTATTTATTTATTTATTTAATACAAGTGCTCAATGTGTATAAAGGCAAGAGCTAAACTGTACCTGCTCTATTTTTGTAGCTTTTCATTCAACTGATTCAGGAAAAGTCTGTCAGTCAGAAGAGGACATGAATTATTTATGACTCCATTAAGCTTGCCCGAAGAGAACGTCCAGTACAGGGCGTCAATCAAAATCATTGTATCGAATTGCCACCCCTGGTGATGCTCTTGTGGAGGCCATGTTGCTGACTTTGCAGTAGCACAGTGATTAGGTTCGGGATTGCAAACCGGCGGCAGAATAAACTTGGGTGGTTTAGTGAACGCAGGGCTAAGGCATTTATTTGACAGCCAGCCTTTTATCATTTTACAGACGCCTATGAGAAATTATAATTCATGAAATTCTAAAATTGGGTTTTATTTAGTGTTGCTACAGTATGTGACAACATGCCAGTCTACTTTTACATGGACAATATTTCTTAAATTTGTGGATTCATTGAATTCCTTCTGATTACAGGTTGCAGTGAAACAGTTTACCATTATGCGGATCCAATAAGATGTGTTTACATGAACAGAGCGTTTAATGAGGATATGCCTTTAATGAAATACACAAAAAGGTTCTACAGGTTGTGAATTGTTTAATCTGCAAGAATTATAAAATCATAAGCAGTAGTATTTTTTCCAACTTTAAGGGTGGGTTAGGCTTCCTATCTTTTTCAATAAATCCTGCCTTCTGTGTTACATTTGGTTACAAGAATTTCACCTTATCTGTGATTGGTTAGATGCTTTACTACATATGAATTGGTGAGTCAATCAGTCTCCTCCTCCACCAGAGATCGAGTGAATGAAATTAAAGACTGGTGTTCATGGAGTTCAAGCTAAATTTCCTTTCTTGGAAAAACGTAAAATCTAACCTAAAGTTACCACCATGTCTGGCAAACATCCGCATGAAGAATATATTAATTCCAACAAGCGTGAAATGATCAGATCTAGTGTATTGTCTCCATGTTTTACGGATTGGATCAAATTCAAATTTGATCATCAATGGATTATCAAAGCTTTACATCAGCTCTCTCATTCTGATTGAAATTTCTTTCTGATTGGGCCAGATCAGTTCAAACTGCTCCATCTGGTGTGTTTACATGATGGATATTGTCATTATTTCTGCATTGACCAGCTCTATTAATACACAGAGAAAGTAGTATTTAACTGGTGAAGAAAAAAAAAAATTCTTTGTGCTGTTTATGCACTATGACGTTTTAGCCTTGAGCTGTTATAGAATAGGATGGGATTTGTTTTTCTTTCCCCTCATATCTAATCCAGCAGCCATTTCTGATGAGGTCAATGCACAAAGCTATTAGTGTTTAGTGGATATCAGTGGCATGGAATTTTTCTTGCCCCCCATTTGTTTTTGTTGATGTGTCACTGTGTTTCAACACCACCGAATCACGGATACTAAAACTCAGCCTTCTTTATTGTGAATTAATGAATACTGTCTGAGATTCGTAGTATGTCAGTCTGAATTGCTAACACATGTCTGTTTCTCTTTTCAGTGGACTTTGTGCCCCATGCTTCCATGGAGACGGCCCACCACATGCTCTTGTATGGCTGCAGAACCCCATACTCCACCAAAGGCTACTGGTAAGTGGCACATTTTTCCACTTTAAACTGAGATCAATGTCCCTTACACTGATCTGTTTACAAAAGTATTACATGAGCTTTATGCAGTGCAGAAAGATCGAGGAGTTTTCCATTTTCCAAACAATTAAAATGAGCCATTTTGTCATTATTGAAGCTATTAAACAGCCTTGTTGACCATAATTTATAAACTTCTAAAAACAAATGGAGTGAACAGATCATTACAAGCTGCCAGAGACCTTTTTAATTGATCTTATTTAGTCTTAAGTCTTAGTCATGTATAAATAATAATGTAATAAACTCATTCTGGTCTGAATGTACCCAACAACAGAAACACAGAGTGACGTGTTGTTCTCCTGAGAGAGTGAGTGTGTGAGAGAGGCAGTGAGGAAGACGCTAATAAACCCGCCTGTTACCAGGGCAACCACATCTAGCTTGACAACAGGGGTTGTTAGAGCTGCCCTGTGGGGTTGTGGGCTAGATGAGGGGGGGTGCGGGGGGATTTCTCATATCTGCGTCAGAGCATTGCCTCTCCATCCTTTTGTCTTTGCTTTTGGGTCTGAGTGATAAGCAACACAAAAAGAAAACGTTCCGGTCGAGTCCAGGTCGTTTCAGGTCAGAACATCAGGCAGAAGATTCCACGCCTCTGCAAAGTAAACAGCACGCTAATGAGACCACAGCTCACTCCTCTGTCTCTGCTATTTTAGTCCCTGAAATGCAAACACACATTTTTAAACTGTAAGATTGAAATGTACTTTTGGGTGCAAGTGTGGGTCCAATGTTGCACGGATAACGTGGCAGTCTTTTTTTTCCCCCACCATAATCTGCCTCTGTTCCTGTTAGTAGAACCAGTTTTTGATTAAAAATAAATCTCCCTTCAATCCTCTGGACTCCATATTTTCCCCCTGACAGCATCAAAGATTCAGTGTGAAGTGTCTGTGATGCTCAAGAATGCTGCAGAGGATCACTGAGGAAAAGAAGACATGAAAAAATAGGCCAGGTCATGTGACTTATCACACCCAAATGCAGCAAATCCAGAGAGCAGAGAAAGACGTCACAAGACGGCGTTATAAGCATCAACTAGTATAGACGTGTGCAGATGAAGGTGAAATGAATCATGTTAAAAGGCACCTTTAAAGCCATGCTTTTCTAAAAAAACAAAAAACAAAAAAAAACATGTTGAGCACCTGAAACAAACACCTTTAATGAGTATAGTATAGTAAGTATAAATACTATGCTTTTGTATTGATACTCCTGTGGCTTTTTGTTCTACAAGAAAAAAAAAAAAACATAACCTCTGAATTGTTTTGCCTCAGACTTTTACTATTGTGAAATAAATACATTTGTAAGATTTTGGTTGTTTTATGTAAAATGTGTAATTTGTGTGGTTCCTTTTGTTCTGCAAAAATCAATTTTTTCCCCGCTGTTTCAAAATGTACTGCCTTTTCACCCAGAGTGCTTTCAGAGATAGAAACTACAATACTCTACTTCCAAAGTGCATAGCTGTTGTCTTTGGCAGTGTACAAAAAAAAAAAATAGATATATTTATTCGTTGATTCATTTGTTCATCTTCAGTACCCGTACTATTCTGGTTGGGGTTGCTTTGTGTTGATGTTGGATTTTTGCTAAGAAAACATTGCCTGAGTGTCTTTATTTTAATATAGATGCAGTATATCTAGATATAGTCTTGAAAGATATATAATTTAAGTCACCTACATTATTTATTTTTAAAAAATCCATCACTCTATTGCATTTCACTCTGTGGGAGAAAATGATTGTAAACATCAGTGTAGATCTCTGAGGAGCGAATCTAACACAAAAATGTCAATAGTAAAAAATAAATAAATAAATAAATAAATAAATGAAAGGAGCAAGGAACATTCGTTCACTTTGTGTGTAAATGCCTCAGTGTGTGCTGTTTGATATTCTGTATAGCACATGGGGTAATCTAAAGACGTCCTGTTATCTCTGTCAACCTGAAATGCTCTTTCTGTTAAAAAGCAGTTAAGCCAAAAATAGTCAACAGCAACAGTTCTGTGATTGTCATTTCAATGTGGACCAGAATCTCAGAGGACCTGTTTTAATTGGTGCTGTTCCTAAAGCACCTTTAACTCAGTGCATCACTTGGCGTCCCAGGTGCTCTAATAATTGTTAATTATGCTAACTTTTGGTCACCGGTCACCAAGAAAACACATCTGATAATGTTAGGTCATCTAAAAAAACAAACAAAAACAAAAAAACACTTTGAGCCCTCAATAATTGCTTCTAAGTCATTTTGAAACGCCTCTAAATCATCTGTGTTGTTTTATTTGTGGCCGGAAAGCTAACTAGCTTCTAACACAACTAGCTTCTAACACAATGCCTTCCAACCCCTAAACAAGGGCAAAACGTTGTGTGCAAGACAGATTTCCATTAAAGGTTATTTGGGATTTAACCCCAATAAATCTGAAAGCGAAATCCAATGGTACCTCTTCATAAGAGTTTATTCTATTCTGGAGGCGAGTTTTTTAGGCAAAATTTTGTATTGCGAAATGCATTTTCCCACAGGAAATACAGTAATGTAATTGCTGATAATCTGTTCCAGCCCCCCCAAAATATTACCAATATTACCAATTTCAAATATTTAGAATGACCAATTTTAAACCCTATAATAATATTTTTTCATATAAAACATCAAGCATCAAAACATTTAGAAAAGACATAGTAAATTAAGTAAAATATGAAATAAATAGACATTAAACCTCATTTCACCTTCATTTATGATTTCTCTAGCCATCGGCTGCTTTAAAAGCGAAACTTGAAACTAAATGAAAATATGTTTATCATGCTAATGTAGCCTGCTGAGTTTGCAAGAAAATAGAAAGGAGGAAGTGTCACAAAGTTACCAGAAGAGCTCATGTCCTCCAGCATGCACAGTAAAACTTAACAGCAGTTTGACTTACAGTACTGTTTAAAAGTCTTAGGCAAACAAAAAATGCTATAAAAAAGATGCATTTCAAAACATTTCTACATAAAAGAAACTTCTATAAAGAGCAGCAAAGAGTAATAAAACACTGTTAAGATAATCTGTAGTATTCGCCTTTCCTCGCATCTGCCTAAAACGGTTGCACAGTACTGCATATATGTACGTGTATATAAAATGTGTTTATTTATTTATTTTTCTATTCAACATTCAATGCATGTTTAATACAATGCTCATGTTTGAATTCACAGAAGCACTTTTAACATAATGTGTCAGGTTCCATGGCACCAGGCTTGAGTGAATTTGAGCTTCAATGTTCTGTCCTGATCACGTGTAGAGGCAGTACATTTTTTCTGGCAAATAAATATAAATATTTGTATTAAGCTCACACAGTGGACTTTTGTATTTTTTCACATTTCCGCGTGATGAAATGCCAAACGATGGTTAAACAGTATTGATGTAATGATAACATGAGGTCTCTCACACTTTTGTATTATAATTCCCCTCCATGATGTAAACACGTTTGTCCGTGTGATCATTTATTAAGCCTTCAGGGCTCTGAGCGTGTTGATAGATTGGTGAATAATGAAACTCTGTTTGTGTGTGCGTTCGTGTGTGTGTGTGTGTGTGTGTGTGTGCAGGGACTGTGGGACAGAACAAGGAACCTGTGAGGATGAAGCCAAGATTATGTATGCCTGGGCCAGAAATGCTCCACCCACCAAACTCCCTAAAGGTGATCTCTGTCTTTCTGTATTTAGACCACGGTCCATTAGAGATGGGGTGGGAATCGATTCAGTGCTTTTTCAATACATACATCGGCACATACAGTCGACTTTTTATATGGTGCAAGGTTCAGTTTTCATAGTGTACATACAATTATTATTATAATTTTTTTTTTTAGGTAATCCATGATGTGTCTGCTTGTGCTTTCATGTCTTTGTATTGAGGATTTGGGCGGCTTGTAGGAGCATTGCGGTCATGTCTTCATGTCTTCTGCCTATTCTATACTATCTCCACTGTCGGGTTGATCAGCTCTGTTGAGTGCCCTGTATAGCCACGCCCACCTCAGCGCTAGATGCTGTAATCACACAAAACGTTTCAAAACTTCCCTTCTACTTAACATTTTCGATTGCATTTATGGCACATGACACGTGTGGTAGGCAAAGTGGCTAAATATATAGTAACGAATGGGGATCATGATACCTAGAATCGTGATGCTTACAAATTGAATCAGCACCTACGTATCATGATAATATCATATCGAGTGGTTCCTGATTATTCCAATCCCTCTGTTCCCTGTCTTTCCATTTGACAGTGCTTTTTCTTCTCTCTGAGCCTTTTTGTGTAATTCTTATCAAACTGTCCCTCGTATTATCAATGACCCCAGCACAGACAGCTAACTTCTGAGATCATAAATAATCAGAGGAATTTCTCTCGACAATTGTAATTGCTCTCCGCTGAGACTTCTTATCAACATATCTGTACGGCGAAGATAGCCACAAGGACAGTAATTGGTTCCTCATACACCATATATTTCTCAGTCTCTGGCTTTTTCTCTCATTTCACATGCCTGTCTGATTTCACGGTTCCTTCATTTTCTCTTTCTTCTTTCTTGCACAGATGTCGGCTTTAGAGTTGGAGGAGATTCCAGGATAACCTACTTTGTGCTGCAAATCCACTATGGTGATGTCTATAACTTTAAAGGTACATTTTCACTGATGATCCCAAAAGCAGGCTGGAACTCTGTGACCTGACTGACGGAATGCTGGCTCAGTGCTGCTGTTTCTCTGCCAAGTGATAATGAGAAAATAGAGAAATTGAGAAATTAGACGAAACCAATTTGTCTTGTGGCAAATTAGTAGTTCTTGACTGAATTGATCTAAATGGTTTGTATGTTAATTTTTCTCATTATTTTAAAAATTATTTTTTAAAAAAACATGACATTCAGGTTCAATTCATAATTCATACTGGAATGTTAATAGTTATGTACTTGTGTTGATAAGCATGGCCTTGTTGTACAATTTCTAACTGTCATGGAAGAAATGACATGGTAAAAGTTTTGGAAGTGCCTTCACTTGAATTATATACAATAAAGAAATAATTAACTACATCCAGATTTTGTACAATCGCACATTGGAATTGCCCCCTTTTAATCCTAATTTGGTCTTGGCCAATCCACACCCACCAAGGAAAGTGTCATCTACGTTATTCCACATACATGACCTCATGGAACCCATCCAGAGAGAACAGCAAATGTTTATAATTGGCTCATAATGTAGTTAAGGAATAAATGATGATGGGGTATATGGGGGATGTTATAGAAAACTAAGCACCAGAGGAGTGGTGATACTGTATGTCCTGATGCAAAGCAGAATTACTTTTATCATCCTTCTCATGGCAATGACGCTGAAGACTTATTGCGAAAACGTCTACAGGGAGCTTCAACATTTTTGTTTATTAAATAACAAAAAACATTTTTTACTACTTAAAAAAATAATAATAATAACATCTCAATTATAACTATAGTTGGATTATGTAAATGATCTACCATACTAGAAAAGTCCCTGTGAATTAATAAATAGGTTATTTATTACATTGTAGAACAATAAACATATGAAATAACACATATGGCATTACATAATTAGGCAACAACTACAACAGATGGTTGTTATTTTAAAGCAT
Organism: Clarias laeviceps; assembly: GCA_030014305.1. Lineage (NCBI taxonomy): Eukaryota > Metazoa > Chordata > Actinopteri > Siluriformes > Clariidae > Clarias > Clarias laeviceps. The sequence continues at coordinate 18,604,276 of JAQMYJ010000009.1, forward strand.
GAAGGTCAGCTGTTCTGGAATAGTTTTTGCAAGAACTGTATTATTAAGTGCATTTTTTAAACTAATCAAGCAGCCATGACTGGCTCTCATGAAGACCTTCCCAGGAAAGCAAGACCAAAACCTACCTCTGCTGCAGAGGGGAAGTTAGTTTTGATTTACCAACCGCAAAAATCACCAATTAACAAACAGCACCTCAGATTATAGCTATTATGAAGGATTTACAGATCATAGGATTATTGCATATAACTTAATTATTAATTTTTTCAAGCTAAGCTATGATGGAGATGATCCTATCAAAGGATGTGCGATACCCCTCCTTTGATGTTACAGATGTTCTGTTTTGGTTGGTGTCTTATATCATTATCTTATCTCTGGTTTTGTTCTGATATGATCATACGTAATGATTGATGCACAGCAACTGACAATTTTTAGCTAAATTTTAATGCAGCAATAACTGCAAACTGCGGTAATACTCCCTTGGATGAGAATAGGAGGCTAAGGAAATTAGGCTCGAGTTTTCTGAATGCATTATTTTGCCCTTCTGGGAGATACTTGTTCCGGTGTAATGGCTAACAGGCAGCTTCAGAGAAGCTTCTGACAACGCTGATCTATTTTTAACATTTCGCCCAGTATTTCACTCCATTTTCTGGATAATTTAAGAAAATAACTTTCAAACAGCTGTCCTTCTGGCGCGAAACTGCTGACCTACTCATTATTCTCTCAACCTGCGATTATTTGCCCAGTGTTGTCAACTTCTTTTTTTTTTTTTTTTTTTTTTAGTGAAGGCAACAAAAAAAAACCTACAGGCATTACTTTTATTTCAGCCTGATTCTGCTTAGCAAGCCAAATCATAATGAGGTGACTTTTAGAGTGAATGGTTTGGGCTGACTGTGTTTTACCTTGGTTTCAGATCACCATAAAGACTGCTCAGGACTTACTCTCAGAATGACTTCCAAACCGTAAGTTTCTAATCCGTTTTTGTCGATGCTGATGCTGTCTGTGCATGACTGCAACACAAATTGTTCAGTTTCAGTATCCCTTCTGGGCTTGTAAACTTTTTTTTTTTGCTGTATTAGTATAATTATTTATTTTCAAATAATAACAAGCTTGGTAAATGTCGGAATTTGATTTATTTAAGCAGTTGCTTTCCTACAAACTGCCCATGTTTATTGACTGAAGCTGCATCGACTGTTAGATCCATCAACCTTAGGCAGTTTTTTTTTTTTTTTTTTTTTCTGAAGCATGTAATTATGGCCCTTGCATCAATTATCAGAGTGTTGTGGCAATAATTGGACATTCCCTGTGAAAAGCAAAAAGGAGTTGCTATTTAAATAGGCAGAAAATCTAATTAGGGATTTAAAAGCTTTTATAGTCAAAGTCGATGGATTGCTTGACTAACTGCCTCACAGCAGGAGGTAAATTTACCATTTCAGTCCATCCTACAGTACATCTAGCGCTTAGACTCGTAGCTCTAAAACTGATTTTTTTAAAATGATACACGTACACAGGGAATTGCTAATTGATAAGAAGTGGTACAGCGGCTGTAGTTAGAGCAGAGTGACATCACTGAAGCAGATTATTATTGATCTGAGTTCAGTGTGTTGCCTAGGTCGGGGTTTCGTCGCTCCTGTCAATGATGCCGATAGATAGCTGATGGATGAGGCCGGTGGTCGATTTGGAGCTCTGCCTTCTCCTTTTTTTTGCTCTTCTTTGTCCTTAACTTACACGCACAGTAAGTCCATTAGTTAATAGAATCACACAAGATGAGAAATAGACTTGTTGTTTTTCCACACATCTGCTCCACATTCTCTTTTTAAAAAACGGTTTTTAAAAGTACCTGTGGGACGCAGAAAGATTTAGCAGAGCCGAACAAATCCACGTGCAAAAAGCTTGGCGTAATCACGAGGCGCCTTGTGGGATTACAGACTGACAAAATGAAGCATGTAAATCCTTGATAGCATGATGGCTGAAAGCTATTTTGGAAGAAATCAATTTTCTTTATTTAAGGTTTCAGTGTTGAATGATTAAATACTTAGTGTAGTGAAAGGATGAGATTTAGAGGACAAATCTAATGTCATTTTGCATTTTCCTGTCCAGGCAGCCCTTTATAGCTGGCATGTACCTGATGATGTCCGTAGACACCGTCATCCAGCCGGGAAAGAAAGGTACAACGGGGAGCTGCCTGCCAATCTGACACTGATTATATTTTGAGGGAAATCATTTAAAAGGGGCATCAAATCACCAAACACACACATAACCTGGTTCCTCACTGTCTTTTTTTTAATTATATTTTATTTTTAAAAATTTTTATTGAGAATTCCCAGGCTCTTAAAGCTCATTGTTCTGTACAAGTGTCCATGTCTCATTTAGTCTTTTGGTTCAAATGTAATCCTTAACAGTTTGTGCAATGCCACGGTGTGACAGTAATTGAAAACTTGGCATGTTGTTTGCTTCTAGTTACCAACGCTGACATCGCTTGCAATTACCAGTCATACCCGATGTATCCATTTGCCTTCAGAACCCACACACATCGCCTTGGTGAGTTCCTATATTTCCGATCCTACTATTCCCATTATACTCTGAGTCTTAAACAGAAATTGTTTAATTTGCCTGAAATTTGTGTGCTATAGGTAAAGTCGTTAGTGGTTACAGAGTTCGAAAGGGAGAGTGGACGTTGATTGGGCGGCAGTCTCCACAACTACCACAGGTACTTCACCATATACACGGAGCATCCTGGTCTACCTGCATTACTCATATTAATTACATGTGTTAAGGGAATCGTACACTGTGTTACAAAATCTGTAACATCCATCCACCAGTTTGGTTGTGTGCATCTTCACTAGAGTTGGGAAAAGAGTTTATAGAAACAGTTAAAATAAGCTGATTAGCTTTAATATAATCAATGACATTATTATTTCAGGTCGAAGCCCATGTACAGCTCTGCCTGCTTGTCTGTCTGTATGGCAGAACTCTATGACTAACTTATTAATACAAAGAAATACAATTTTGTAAGGTTGAGTATCTTACTCCCTGTTCACCCCAAGTTGTACTTCTTTCTTGTCACCCAAATACACTCCCTGTTCGGTAATTGGAAAAAGTAAATCAGATAAAAATGAAGTTTTGTCCTAAAACACCTCCAGTGCATTAAAATTCACTTGTACCACTTCAGCGCTGTTATTTCAGCAGTGAAAATATTAAGTGAACATGCAGTAGTCAGTTTAGATTTTTTTAATTAATATCTATTGATGCAGGTGTTTCAGGTCAAGTCAAGTAGTCAAGTAGGCTTTTATTGTCATTCCAACCATATACAGTTCAGTGCACAGTGAAACGAAACAACCTTCCTCCAGGACCAAGGTACTACATACATGCAAATTAACAACATCACATAAATTAACAACACAGTTTACCGGAACCAGCTAGCTAACCAAGCGATCTAATTAGCTGACTAGCTCAGATATGACAGATTTACATTTTTGTTTGTTGAGCAAGTAGCCTATTCATGGCTTGTTTTAAAGTGTATTATTAATTCTGCCACATAAGTGTTCATAGCATCGCTTTTACTCAACATTTTGATGGTCCAGGTTAAATTTCAGGCAGATATCTAAGTACAGTACTGCGAAAGTTTTGTTAAATTCTGTCCATCGGTTGATTTAAGACGTGCCCACAGTTTGATGTCAAAACTTTCGGTGTCTAATCTGGCCCATAACTGTTCATAACTTCCCTTCTATTTAACATTATAATTTCATTTCTGGCTCAGGTTTAACTTCAGGCAAATAGAAAAGGATTGGCAAAGTTTCGTTAAATTATGTCCAGACAGTTTTGCCTGATGCTGTGACAAAATCTGATTGGATCGACATGTATACAGACATACGGACATACAGACAAAAAGATGTCAGAGACTGGTTTTAATTCCTTCAGTGTATGAGATAAATATATATAAATGTATAAATGAAAGAGCGAGTTCTGACCAATGTACTTTTATTCATACAGATTTCCAGAGATTTCCAAATGAGAAAGTATATAGCGCATGTTTACTCACCATACATTTAATATTGATACAATATGATGTGAATTGAAAACTGTAGCTTTTACACCAACAATGTACTTCACACCTAAAATATTTAATTCAACTTTGAAACAAAGAGCAAATACAGCAAAATGTAAGTTCAATTACTTTCCTGAAGTTCGATTCATCAACCCACGTTACATAGGTAGAGCTTAACCACCGATCACCATGGCAACAACCCATGTAACACTCAACTACACATGGAAATATCTTTTAAAAAGTTGCCTTTTACCAAAAGAGCACATCATATCCAGTAGATATCCAGTGCATTCATAAATATTTGTCCCTAAACAGTTTGTGGTGGTTTGATCCTGATCTTAGGTTAGTGTCTTGTCAAGTTTCTATTCGTTTTCACACTTCATCCATATGGGTTTTTTGAGGGTTTTCCAGTTTCTTACCTCCTCCGAAATAGATCCCGGTGGGCGGATGTGCTAACGTATGTTAAAGTTTCATAGAGCAAATGTGTGGGCGTGCTACGCTAGCATCACGTCCAGGGTGTGTTCCCGCTTGATGCCCAGTGTTCCCAGGATAGCCTCCGGCATGCTCGCACGTTGATAAGAGCCACCCCTGATATTGAGGCACTTACATTTGATGGCAGATGGCTTGTCTTTCTGAGTTAAAGGCCAGGATTAAATGTCATATGTGAGCCATGCTGAGACATTACACTTCCTTCCATGCAGCGTCGTAGCTTAGACCCAGCAGGATGCAGCAGCTGAGCCGAGCGCAAAAGCACAAAACCGTATTAGACGGATTAGAAACACAAAGCAGCTCTTTTGTTCTGTCAGTACATTCTGCAGCTCAGTGATGCACCCAACATCTTCATTTCGGAGTCCAAGGTGATGTTTCTTGTTATATGTACCTGGGCAATTATGCTTGATGAAGGAATGCACAGTATGACTCATTTGTTCTGCACTGCGGTTTCTCACCTTAAGTTCTTAATTCTGAGAAAAAACACTGTTTGGTATTTCATTACAAATAAATATTCACATGCTCTAATAGAACATGCAGCGCTATTTAGAAATGATCTAATTCAGAGAAATTGAGATATGTGAATGTCCCTGACAGCGTTGCTATCGATTTGCCGAAAAACTCATCAGTTCTACGTAGAAGCCACTACGGGTTTATTGACAGTTCTGCCTCTTTCGCTCTCGCTCGTATTAAGATCACGATAAGTCAGACAAATGCATTACACATCATAGGATAAGAATCTTCACCACTGACGTTATGCTGCAGAGGGGTTTTAGTGTCAGATAAACCTACTAAAGGCTCGATGGGCTTGATTATTATCTGCCATTGTGTGAGATCATTTTATTAAATCCATGTTTCATTCCCATCACCTACATTTGATCATCAAATCATAGAAGAAGAGACCGAGAGCAGGAGACAAAAAAAAAAAAGGAGGAGTTAAAATCCATTTTTCTGTGCCCTTGAGCCAACAGTCTTTTCGACTGAGACTCTGTTGATTTCATATTCAGACCTCTTCACATAATGACCATTTTCCCTGTACTGCACATGGACCGGACCTAAAAATGTAAAATGTCATTTTAAATAATCAGTAGAGTTAAACTGGTTCCACTTAATGTTTCACATTTTGTGCACTTGCAGCCACAACTTCACAGGGGAAAAAAAGAAAAACACCACCACAGCAGAAATGTAAATTCCATGTATTTTTTGCTTCCCTCTTTGAATTTACATGGTGAGTGTGTTAGGACGTTCGCTACTAAAGGTGGTTTTCTAGCAGGAGGAGAGCTCTTCCAGTTCAAGTTCCAGCAAGTGTACCGGGTGCAAATTTAAAGCTTTTGTTTAAAAGAACATTGTGTTTAGATTGAAATCAATAATTGTACTTAGAGATTCTGGTGTTTTGTAGGTTTGTGGTGGTTTTCCTGTGAGAAGAAGCACCTCTATGTGTTACTCCAATATCACAAGGGATGTTGTTAGCACACTTACAATGGTGGTTAATAGGGGAAAAAAATGCTCAAAGTCTCAAAATTAACCTGTAAGAGCCTTAACAGACCACATGGAACACATTTTAAAAGACATCACATGGCATTTTCCATCATATTTTTCAGGTAAAAAAAATTTTTTTTACAGTGTGTATATACTTTATACACAGAGATATGTACTTAATTTGTTCTCAATTGGTTCAAGAAATGCATTTGAAGCCAAAACAATTTAAATATAAAATACAAGATGTTATAAAATCATTAGAATTGTTAAATAGGATGAAACACTTTCAGTAAAAAAAAAAAAAAAGCTTTTTAAAATGACTTATTCTTATACTCAGACACACCATCATTTTGGAAATTATATTATGGGTGCAGACTGTCACAGGACTGCACCAGGATTTTATTTGACGCCATTTAGGGACCTCTTGATGGATAAAGGATAAAGCTGAATAAAAAACTTTCTGCAACATGTAAAGGGTTTTGCGACACCTGTGTCACCATGAGTTCTTTAAGGCTATGGGGCAAAGGACAGGTTTTTCCTGTTGTCTACTAAAAACAAAATGCTTATTTTCTCACTGATTATTTTCCACTGACCTTTGAGATTGTTGAGATCAAATTCTGGGGTGTTTTCCGATATTCTCAATACTGCAGTATGCCGTGGTCGCTCTGAGTAACAACAGAGACTCACTCGTGCTTGGATAGTTAGTGATCTACAGTATGAGATGAGCAGTGAGGATGGGGATTACATCAAAATTAACGCTTTGGAAGTTGATCTGTCGCTGAGTGTACAGAAGAGGAGGTGAAAGAGCTGGACTAATAAAAAGGCTAAAGTGTTGCTGCATAACTCTCTAGCCCCTTTCACACAGAAATCCTCATATAAAGGAGATATTAAGACCACTTCAAGATTGTGCTTTAATGAACCCACAATGCACACAGAACCCACAAATTTGTTGCAAAATCTTCTCAGCGTTTACGCTCAAGCTGGAGGAGGCGTGGTGGCTACCACAACAGCGTCAGGGTCTAGTGTGACGTGTATCACGTGTGTCGGAAATACCCTGCATGACATTGCTTTCAAAACAACAAGGACAAATGAAATGAGTGTTAAAGTTCTCATTTGTGCTAATTGACATGACACTCACCAAGCATAGCATTTTCCACAGAGCTTGCTGGTTCCATAATTCACTGTCATTTCTCTGACGAGGCACTTAGCTAAGCTGCATTTAAATCCTGCGTTTGTGGTCTAGGATTGGCTCCTGCTTCAGAGACAAATTCTTGTAATTTATCCTAATGAAGAATGAGTTTGGTTGGAAAAAGGAAATTTTATGTCTTACATCATCACTTCATGGTATAATCAGACCAGTGCTGTATGTTGCCCTCAGAAACACTTAAATATTTTAATGCTATTGAAAACTAAAAGCTGTGCACACCTAATCAGACCGAATCTCTGAAGCTGATACTTCAGTTAATACTTCTTTATGCACTACAGCTTTAGTGCAGAGGGTACATCTCAGCTACTCTATATATCTTATTAGCGTGTCAGCTGCTAACTGTTGACTGTTGTTTAATCCTCTCCTACACACGTGTAAACACATCAGACCCCTGTTCTGCGAATGTGGATCTCTCTCTCTCTCTCTCTCTCTCTCACACACACACAGATCTCATATTACTCCTTCCTGTCACGGATTGAAGGCACTTAAACAACAACCCCTGATTCCACCTCCGTTCATTTCAGACAGAGCGCTGAGGCGCAATGCCGCCGCAATACAGTATTCCCGCGCTGAACCACCTGTCTGAAGCAAGGGCTGTCTACCTGGCACCGCTATCAGCAGGTTTAAATAGTGTTGAAGGCCATGTAAAAAAAACTCTTAACAGAAGTCGAAATAGAACATCATGTCAGTGAACGTCTCAGTTTCATTGCAAAATAAATCTTTAATGCCGCTGATAATCATGTTTATTATAGTGATTAATACGCAAGTTTTTCTGGGTGAAATTTATACCGTAAGACTCGTATGTGAAAGTGTGGCAGCCTGTTTCTTTCCCTCGAGCAAACTTAGGTTTTAATGCTTTGCACAAACGTAGCAAATTGCAATCTCAACGGCTACAAGCCTGTTAAAATAGATCCGGCAGCAACGTGGCCTAAATATCCGTCTGTGTTATTTTAGGAAGTCTAAACCAACATTTGCTCCTTAAAAAAAAAAAGAGGTGAAACAAACCTCTTCCCTCTTGTCTTTCACTTTAAGAAAACCTCCCACTTGTGTTTTTAAAAACAGGATGCATAGAGCATTTCCAAGCATTTCCAGCAGTACACAGCCCACTGGTGCTTATACTTTCTTTCGCCCCTGACTTTTTCCCTGGCTGACCAAAAAAGTCTTTTCACAGAGCTCTGACTCCAACAATATAAAAAGAATTTCATTCACCAGGCCCCTTAAATTAATTTCACCTCGACCATGAAATTGCCTTTACCTTTGCAGAAGAGTGTTTTCTTTTCTAGTTTAGTTCAGAAAAGATGCACTGAGCTTACCAAAAAAAAAAATCTAAATCCAGGCTTTTTACAGTATATTTCTCTTCTGGATATTCACAGTTTTCTGAACTCTATATTGTGTGTATGGATGAAATAGTCAAAAAAAAAAAAAAACTTGTGAAATGAGTATGCAGCCTGTGCCTCGGTGATTCGTTTTCCCCAGGAATAAGTAGCAGCCGTGTGTTTGTTCCAGGCATTTTATCCAGCCAGCAATGCCATTGACGTGAGATATGGAGACACACTGGCTGCTCGCTGCGTTTTCACAGGAGAGGGAAAGACGACTAAAACGCGAATCGGGTGAGTTTAAGCCAGAGTGAGTAATTCTGAGAATTCCACAGTTCAGCCAGGCAATTATTTCATGTAATAGCACCAGGTTTAAGCGCATAATGTCATTTCTGTGATGAATTAATCCACTGTCCACTTTGCTTGCCTTGTTTTTTTTTTTTTCTTTTTTCTTTTGAGTTTTTCCTGAAAATGTATAGGCTGGAAAGAGTATGTGCATGTGTCCATGTATTGGAGCCGTGTTTTCCTCGAAATCAAAATGCTTTTGGGTTCCTGTCTCGAGATTCACATCACCCAAGTGTGTGACAGGTGGTCATTAGTGTTGCTTGCTGCCCAGCCCAGTATGGCTTCCTGTCACAGCTCCACCTTGGTTACTGTGTGTGTGAGAGTGTGTGTGTGTGTGTGTGTGTGTGTGTTTGCTGTAGTGTGTTTGCAGAATCGTCAAGCACAAAAGAAAGTTGTCTCCAGGGAAACATGCATTTTTCATGAATCTCTTTTGTGACTGTGTCTACACGTGTGCGCGTGTGTCTGTGGGGGTGTGTTTGTGTGTTACGTGGGTCTGCCTCGCCATTCTTGTTGCCATGGTGATTTGGGATGTGCACAATGGCAACGTCAGAGTGCCATATAAAGCATCCCATGGGAAGCAACCCAGAGTACCAGTAGACACACACACACACACACACACACATACACACAAATTCACACATTGTCTCCTCTTAGTGAAGAGGTGATTCAGTTAAATGGCAATGAACAAAGTGAGAAGTGAAGAAATGACCGTGTCAGAATCGATGATTAAAAGTCTGTTGCTGTTTCTCGAGCTCAGATTAAACACTAATGAGCTGGGATGAGATTTCCTGATATGTGCCCGTTATGTAATGCTGCCACACGTGGTCTGTAGTGATAAGTGTGTGACAGGTATAACAATTTCATACCTTCAGCAAACAGCTATAAGGAAAGTTAAAAGAGTAGAAGTGCTCATGGCCAGGCAACATGTCCATAACTGTGCTTGGAACTTAAATCTAAATCTCTATGAATGTCACTCCTCTGATGAGTTCTTTAAAATCTTGACTATATTTGATTGTTCTGGTTAAACTTGTGCAATAGGAAAAAAATGCTTCCTGGAGTGTCTTTACACTGAACGAAAAGAGCAAAACCCCTTTCATTTTTAATTCTGTATAAATATTCTCAGAAAAATCACTGACGTGGGGTTAAAATCCATAGATTAAAAAGAAGCCCAGTCTAAATATGGGTTTAACCCATCCTGTAAAATCACTCTATTTCACGCTGATGTCTGTGTGATGGATAATCCGTCTCCTTCCTTCTCCACCCAGCGGCACTTCCAGTGACGAGATGTGCAACTTTTACATCATGTACTACATGGAAAGCCAGCATGCTCAGCCTTACATGGACTGCATGGACCACGGCAGCCTCAATCTGTTCAAAAACATTCCTGCTGAAGCCAACATCCCCATCGCCATCAGCCCGGACCAAATGATGTCTATGAGTCATGGCGCGGTGCATAAAGGTATACCCTCCACCACCCCCTCTGTGTTATACTGTCTTTTACATTTTCCTTCATTTTTGTTAAATCTAGCAGTAGTCATTTCCCATGTTAGCTCGTTCTCTTATGGCTAGAGAGATCCATGAGAGATCCATGGATCTGATCCATGACGTTTCTGTCTTGAATTGTTGATGGAGATCACTGTTGAAAATGTATTAAAAATTTACACTCAAACAATTATAGATTTATTTATTCTCACTGTCTTAAAGATTTATGCGCCCCTAAGGAATATTTTTAAATATATATGTTACTGTACAAAAGTCTTGAGCCACCCCTTATTTATTGATATTAGATTTTATTATGTAGATTAAAGAAATGTTTTACTGTGACAGGCTGCAAAGTAAAAAAATTGGTTGTTTATGTAAAAACGTAAGCAGCAAACTTATTTCATCTGTTCCAAATCCTGAGCATTCAGCATCACCAGTATACCAGTCATCGGCCTGATCATCTCTTTTTATCTGCACTTGTTTCTCACTGGTTCATGACTTAAGTTAGATTTTTTCTTTTTTTTTCAATTCAATTTTATTTGTATAGCGCTTTTAATAATTGACATTGTCGCAAAGCAGCTTTACACAGCAGCTTTTTTAAATACTTGAATGATTCAATGATCCACTGTGTCGTCTAAAACAGATCAAGTACACGGACTGGACTGAAAATGCGAGAAACCAAAAACCTGCATAAAATGAAAGCCAAAGTTTTAAGAGCTCGAGACTTTTTCATAATACTGTAAATCAGATTTCTATGCCTTGTTTCCCTGGGATATAAATAAGACGTTGCGCAAACATAAAGTCCCATTGGCATTTATTACAATAGAAACAAAAAAAATAATTTTAAACATAAAAGAGAAATATGATTAATGACCATATTAAAGCAGTTAAAATTATTATTAAGTGCAGTTAAACTTATTATTAAGTACAGTTAGGGTTATAACAAATACTTTCCCATGTCTGAAACCATGTTGGAGATTTGTGAAGAAAGAGGGGGATAGAGCCTAAAATCACAGTTTAAACTGGACAGTTTGGGTTCATTCCCGTTTTTGTCAAGTTTCAAAATCAATCATTATAAGACATTTCATGACAACTAGCTTATACTTGGACGTGTTGCAAGAAAGAAACTTTCCTCACGACATCTCTCTAAATGCATCTGCAAAATTTCATCAGTTGCCATTAGAGATAAAGTTGGCATCATGTCTTGTGGATAGATGATGACCAAAATCAAAGTTTTAGGTCATGCACACCATCAGAATGTACAATCTGTAAAACAAAAAAAAAGAAAAGTGTAGCTCTGATACTTTGGGGATGTTTTGTAGCTGCTGGTTTAGAGGCGTCTTGTCAAGATTGATGGCACCAAGAATTCGCTTCAAGACCAGGAGATCCATACTTGGACATAGAGCTACTGTAGATAGAGCTTTAAACAAGATGATGAACCAAACATACTTCCATTTTACTTAGGACTTAATGCCTTACAAACATCAATGTCTTGCAACCTCCAAAATCTTCTCAGTTCCTGGTTTTGAGTCCTGCTTAAAACATGCATAAACATGCCGAAGTGTTCTGCTTAGAGACGTGGAAAAAATTGCCTCCAGCTTTGCTAAACATTACAGGACAGGAGGAATAGTCTCCAGGGCAATGTGTTAAAAATATATTAATTATACTAGTGTTAATAGTTTTGAAAACAATGTTTTGTTGACTAAAAATGCGATTCTTTGCATTTTTGCTTTTGAAAGTCAGTCTACTGATCTGTTCTGATCTATTCTTTTAATAAATTTTTTTGCCCACCCCTTCATTAAGGGTGTCTATAATTTTGAAAGGGATTGTAGGTGCATGAACGTTTATTTATTTATTTTTAATCAGGGGATAAAAAGCAAGCCCTGGCTGATTTAAAATATTTATGCATTCCCTTTTTTTTTTCTTTGGATTAAAAGAAATACATTTAAAATACATCACAAAGTTGTAAATCTCGTTAAACAGCGTACACCAGAAAGCAGATTTCAAGGGTCATGCTGCGGTTGCCTATGAATCACTTCTGCTCTGATTTCATTACAAGCGAATCAGGCTCATTTCTAGGTCATTTGATGGTTTCTCTCTCCTCATTTTCAAAGACGGCGAAGACGCCGCCACTCTCCAGCAACCGAAGAGGGAGGAAGAGGAGGTCCTGGATCAGGGTGAGTACACTGCGTTAACAATGAACCGCACCTTCTGATGATCACAGACCGCACTGAAACACTTCGTTATGGCCTCTGTTAAAAAAAAAAAAAAAAACACAAAAAACCAGAAAAAGGCTGATTTTAGTAGCATCTCAACGAATCACACGGTGCGATTGGCCGTGAAGAAGATTAATTATTCTGCAGTGGCTGTTAGCAGTTTCTGAGCTCTGCAGCTCTCATTCGCTCTTGAGGTTCTCCTTTCTTCCTGCAGGCTGTGAACAGAGTTTAAGTGACTAAAGCTTGCACATTTTTATGTCCAAGGTTGATGTTTGAAGCAGTGTTGCCCTGGTAACCACTCTGGTGTGTGAGGATGCAGGAACTTTCCCCCGAGGAGCTTCCGTTTTGATTTCATTTTCCTTCCTCACCGAGGTGAATCATGACAGATTGGTGTCACGTTCACTGTCAGGCTCCTCTAAACCTAGTTGTTTGAATAAAGATTTGGCTGCTGGGTTTAAGCATCACTTTGAGCTTTGAGGTTAAGGGATGGGAAAGTAAAGAGTCAAGGCTTTCTTTTTATCTTTTTTTTTTTTTTTTAATCTCATTTCACTTTTGTTTTTTTCCCCCCTCTTTGTTTCCCTGATGAGCTAGAGATAACGAGAGATAAGAGTGGAGCGAATGCAGATCAGGGCAGCGCGCTTTGATGTTGTGAAGCTGGCGTCTGCATTTGTTAACAGCTTTTTTTTTTTAGGAACAGTTTCAGGATGCGGGCCTTTAATCCTCGCACACCTGCTGAGAGCTCGCTCCAGGCCCAGAACACAGCAGCATCACCACGTAATCAGCATAACAGAGAAGACTCCTGATTGCTTGTTGTTAATGCGGCAGAAACTCAAGGACGACACAGCTGAAACAGAATATATGATGAAGTGAATGTACTACAACACCGAGGCATATTTCTAACGCCGTTACTAATTTACTGTACATGTTAACGAGGTTATACAGATACAATAGCAATGCCAGTTAGACAAAAATATAGCACGTGCTTTTTTTTTTCTTTTTTCTTTTTACACTATCGTCTCCTAAAATGTCCAGGTTGATCACCTTGATCAAGGAGGGTGGTGTGCAGCTTATTTGATTGACAAGCTGTTAGAATACATCATTGCACTCATGATGAGAAAGAAGCAGAAACGTACAGACAATGAGAGAGGAGGGAAAGAATAAAAAATCTCATCTCCATTCTTGGAACAGTATAAAAGCAGCTCAATGTGAAGATGGCATTATGTGCAATTTGCAACCATAAACGCTGCCAAATAAATATTTATCAGCAAAATGTCTCATTTCCATAAACCACCAGTAACCTTGAGGTAGGATTAAAAATACAGCTTGTTAAGGAAGAAAACAAAACTGTCTATCAGTGTTATACGACTACTTAGCTGATTTACTAGTTTAATGACTTAAATTTACAATGAAACTTTACGTTAGAATAGGGGGCAAAAAAATTCCGACTCCAGTTATTAAATGACTGACAAATATTCATTGACTAGACTATAAATCCTTTATTTTACATTTATGTATATAAACTCTAAGTGTATATAAGTGCATATAAACTCTACATTGAATTTTCAGTATTATTATATAAATGAAAATGTGCCCATAGTCATTACTGCTCTTGTACAGGCAGGCAAATACTGTAAGATTATCTTATCTTAAGATAAGTTAAGACAAGATATACTTATCTTATCTTTTCTTATCTGTTCTTCCTGCCTATTATTGTCCTAGCGTTATGTGAAGATGTTTCACAAAAGAGGGCGTGACGACACGAGTCAAATATTGTATGTTAAGGTGTTGTTCACTTGTGTTGCTCAAAACTTAGCGGTGGCGTTTACAGTTCCTGACTTGCCAGGCATGATGCGTAATGCGAATGCTGATTTTGAACAGTAGCCTCAGTTTTAAATCTGGTAGACGTACAGATTAGAGTCGTCTCCTGATGATCTGCGGCTAAGTGGCTCGTGATAACCGGACACCATCTGAATGCCGAGTGGGGTTATCACTAAAAGAGCATGTGCCTGCCCACCGAGGGGAGAGTGCGTGGATCGGTCAGACTGTGTGTGCCCAGGTGTTTATAAACCTTCAGATTTCACTTCTGACCCTTGAGAGATTCATCCTCCATTTGCGCTGCTCGTTTTGCTTGCAACATAAACGCTCCATTTCTTATCAGAAGCAGCAGCAGAGAGCGGACTGTTACAGGGCATGCCAACATTCAGCCATGGACAGACAAAATGATAACTGTGAATATTAAAGGAGTTTCTGGTGGATTAGGGGATTGTGCAAGAAATGGTCGAAGTACTTGAATGTCAATAGTGAGATTAAAGCCCCCTACTGGCATCAAAGCCTTGAACAACTATGAGTCATTTGGTTATGGAAATGAGATCGAGTTTCGGATTTTAGCTCGCATTGTGAATTTCTAGATTTTCTTCGGAAATCAGGTTTTCTTGCCAGCAAATGACACTAGCAGAGTAAAGAAGCTTAATAATTGAGCTGTTCTGCTGGGAGTTATGGCACAGCTAGTGACTGTTCTCAGTGTCATCCCAGCCATGCCCTATTTAAGAAACTGTAACCGTTTAAAGGATGGGGAACGAAAAGAAAAAATATACATATTTCAGTCCACTTCATTTCAGTCAACCGTAATGACAGAATTTCTGCTCTCTATAAGCAAATAACTACAGTTCTGTAGTGACAATCTGTCAAAGTTTCAGCTGCTTTTCAAACGTCCTTGTAGTAGATTTAAGACACATTTAGCTATTTAAGTAAGTAATTTTTTTTCTTGCTATTTATCTTGATTCCAAAAAGCTTCATATTCACTTTGATTGTGTCTTATATACGTAGAATGTAACACGATAGAGCTGTGCACGCTAACTAGTGCTCCACATGCAGTGTGTGGAACATCATTTGACATTTATCCACTCCATCATTTGAGATGATTGCACTTTGGTGGATGCGCTGCCATTAAAGCAATTTATGTCTCATTCTCAGCAGCTGACCCTGTGAGGAAGAAATCGCAGCGGCACCACACACAATTTAACACCAAATGAGATGTGCCTAGTTCTGATATTCAAATCTTTACATTTTTGAGTTTTAGTCATTTACCCAGCTTCAGCTTGTTTGGAAGGTACTGTTGTGTTATGTCATAGGACACGCTCAGACAAAATACAGTTCGAATGCAGATAGTTTTCGGTTTGGATTTGTGTTATGAATATGTTGATTTCCAAGTGGCTGTGAAAAAAATAATAAATTTGTGTACGTTACATTACACATTAAAACAGTAACGTAGATGGTAAAAACTAGTGGACAATTACTATGAACGGAAAGTTGACCCGTCTTAAAAAGTTGCACAAGACATTTAGAACCAAATTGCTGTTGTTATGTTTGCTGACACCCTGCACAGATCCCCACCTACACACCCAGCGTCTCTTGTGCTCACGGTCATCGTCTGAGTCACATGCTGCTAAAACACTTCAGCTGCAGTGGGCAGAAAGATGATTCCAAGAGTCAGTGTGTGTGTGCGTGTGCGTGTGTGTGTGTGTGTGTGTGTGTGTGTGTACGTACATGAGAACTTGCTCAATGCTTACGCAATCTAAGAAATTCTCTTTGTGCTTTGATTGCACTGTGGGTTTTTCTTCATTGCTTCAGGGTCTCTTCTTTCCACATGGACAATAAATGCTGCTGCTGCTTACAATACGGTTTGTTCAAACAGTGTATCGGAGGGAAAAAACAACAAAAACAAACAAAAAACTAGTCATTCAACTACTAGTAAACCTGTAAGGAAACCAGGCCCTAGTCTACTTTGTTCACAGTTGATCGTTTTGAGTTTTGATTATATGTCTGCTTGTTAAATATCATTATTATTATGAGATGTACAGTACAGGTATGCAGAGTTAAAGGTATGGCTTGATGTTATTAAATAATACTGTAGCCATATTAAAGCCATATTGCATGTGCACACACACACATATATTATATTACCGGTAATCAAATCCTAACCAGGTTATCACATTACACCAGTGAGGTTTTAACCAGAATTTTGCTGCACATGCATTGCTGAAGGGCTCCTTCTCACTTCCCATATGTTTCATTGCCAAACAGATTTGCTCTGTTGCCATGGCTCCTCCAAACCAAAGAGTCACAGACTCCAAGCTTGACAGCCTCATTGGTGCTTCCATTGGCTGCCATCTATCTATTTATTCGACCAACTGTGACGCTTTACTGTGCCCTCGATCGGAAAGCATTTAATACTGACAGGATTTAAGATTATAGTACGTAGAGTATTTGGAACATCCAATTTCAAAATTTGCATTTTGATGCAGATAGCAGAAAACCCATCTGGTTTTATAAACCGCATAACAACGGTCAACAGACTCGTTGTTTCCACTGACTGTTACGTATTTTAAACCTGGACAAAACAGGCTTAATAGAATGCATTCCTGAGATTTACACTAATTCAGTCAGCGTCTTGCTTTAAGAGTGGCGATGAATCAAAGATGCTAAGTAATCTCTAAGGATTAGAATAGATGCAAGCCCATCTGCTTCTTGCTTTGTTATTGCCCCTCACATCCTCATTAGCTTTTCACAGAACAGGATTACTGAATAACTAATAGAAGCTGCTTTGTGCAATATTAAACCCTAGCTGTAACATTCAGTTGAGGACAAGATTGGAGAGATAAATCTACTGTTAATGTGTATGAAAAATGCCCATTAAACATTAAATCTTTTGTGATTTCCTTAAAGCTACATTTGTTGGCTGTTTTATCGATATTCATATTGTGATCGGTGTGTCAGTGTCATGTCTTTTCTTTTTCTGAGAACAGTCCACTATTCAAACAAAGCCTGGCCAGTGGTGGACCGCTGATCACTTTCCAATTGTAGACAGGGGTTGAGGCATCCCCCTCAATGGCAACATTAAAAAACACCGGCCCCCTCTCTTTATTTTTAAACAACATTTTAATTACAATTTAATCATAAATAAGCTTCACAACCCAGAAATACAAATATAGATTATTGATAGTTTGGGCCATGACAACTGACTCAAATTGGGTATGTAAAACCCAGTGTTTAAATATTGTGTTTTTGAGTTATTTTTATTGGTTTGGGAGTGATACTGGGATGCTTTTCATAGATTTGGCAACCTTCTTACTAACTAAATATTAGTGTAGGTTGTCTACAGAAACACATTTGAGATGCATTAAAAAGCAATTGTGAACCGTTACAGTAGATGTAAAACGTTTACACAGCTCTTGTTAAAAACTGGTAGGTCTTCCTGGTGGAAAAAATTTAAACCAATATAAATTATGTCTAATAACTTCCCCACGTTTAATATGATATTAACTAATAAACCCCCTTTTGCTTGTAACTAAGCACATATTTGGTTTGACGGTTTATTCCACTCTTTCATGCAGACATGCTTCAGATTTTTCTAACTACCTTTCCAAAGCATTGATTCTGTTTCTAAAGCCATTTCTTTATTGGGTTCGATTCGTGCTTTGGGTTGATATCATGCTGAAAGATGGGATTTTTATTTATTTTTTCTTCATCTTCAGCTGTCGGCTAGACATCTATTTATATATCATCTGCAGATTTTTGCCAAAATGGGTTGGAATTTGGAGCTATCCATGATTCCCTTCATTTTATATACAGCCTCAGTTAAAGTTGAAGAGAAACAGCTCCATAGCATGACACTGGCACTACCATGCTTTACCATGGGTGTAGTATAGTGGGTTTTTTTTTAATTATAGGCCTTCAAACAATTCTAGCCTGAGAACTAATCTGTGCATGTTTTTTCTTGCCACCGTACCTCATGGCTCAGGCATGTGATGAGAGAGTGTCAAGTGCAGAGAGTGACCAGCACTCCCCATGGATTCCTGCATAGCAGATATACTTTTTTACTCCTTTGCTTTGCAGACCATGGCTTCATGGTCTTGGTTTAGATTAAACCAAGAAAGTGTGATGAATATCCTATAGAAAGAGCTGATTTTATTTAGTGCTTATCAGAATAAAATCACTTGTGACAGGTGTATGATAATTACAGATTGGACAAATGACTTTCCAACGAATTGTGATATTAGTCAGTAACAGCACTGGGACGTTTAACTACAGTATATGTATCACTCTGCATCCCAAGTGTTCTAATAAGTGTTAATTACACTAACTGTTAGTCACTAGTATGGGTAAAGCGCTGTCTGCCCGAACTCATTCAAAACCAGAACAGAAGCACGTACAGCAAGAATGTCTCATTAATAATTGTCTTCTTAATAGTTGCTTCTAAGTTGTTCTGAATTGCTTTTGAACTGTATGGATCTTTTATTTATAACTATGAAGCTTTGTAGTCATAATTACCCAAGACATAATTAAGAGATAATTATAGACATAATTAACAAATTAATTAACTAATCTAACTAAGCTCCTAAGACAAGGCTGGTTATCAAATCCCTCTCTACTCCCTGATTAATGGCACTATATAAGGTGTGTGGATGACTGTGCACCTACTATAGGTTACCAGCTCACTGATCAGAAGGGTGGGGGTTCAAGCCCCAGAACTGCCTCGTTGCCACTGTTGAGCCCTTGAGCAACGCCCTTAATCCTGTCTGCTCCAGGGGAGCTGTATCCTGGCTCACTATCTGCTCTGACCCCAGCTTCCCAACTGGGATTTGCAAAGAAAAAAAATCTGTTACTCTATCACCTTAAAAGTGGAAAAAGATTTATTTTAATATGATTTATCTTTGTTAACTTTTCCACCCATCACAAAAACATGCAATTTACTTTTTGTGATGTGGTTACCACTTGAGATGGTATCACCTGAGATGGATGTTAACACCAAGTGTGGAAAAGGGTCTTAGATTCACTTATAATTGAACTACTAGCAGAATTTGAATTAGATTTCAAGCCGAAATCATAAAACGAGTAAGGGTGAAGATGAGTCATTTAAATCTTCCTCTTTAATCATGCTCTGAGAAAAGGTCAAAATTCCTGAATGAAGCTTTCAAATAAATTGAATCATGCAATTCTTTACACTTACCCTTCTCTGATGAAAAGCTTAGGAAACTCCTACTCTTCAGAAAGACTTAAAAACCCTCAGGCTTTCTACCATTTTTTTTTTTTTTTTTTTTGGACGCTAATCAGAAGCAGTTCTGATGAAGCATCACATCATTGAATTTACATCAATAAGAAGAAGCGCTTATCAAGGGAGACTTTATAGAATTGATTTGTAGTCTGTATCAAAACCGAATGCTAATGCTGGTTCAGCAGGTCAGATCTAATAATGTCATCAATCTAAAAATCTGTTATGGGAAAGAATAACAAGAAACACACAAGCCAAGCCATACACCTGTGGAGCTGTTTATCAGCAACAGTGCATCCAAATAATAAATGGGCTTAGTATTTTGGAATCAGAATAGTCTCTTGAGTTTAAAAGTATATGGTGTGGTGTGGCATTGGATGAGCAGAACTTTTTTCGGTATGGCACAGAGGCAGCTCCCTAAGCAGATGTCTGGCCCTTGGCTGCTTGTGACACTATCAGTTAGCGCTGTGGGTAAGGATGGGAAAGAGGACATGTCTAAGCGTGACTGCACCTCTAACTCCACAGCAGCCAGCTAAAGCTGTGGCACTCATTATCTCTAGGCTCTTAAGCTCACGGCTGGACAGCTTGATAAATCACTTGCTATATTTGCCTTTGCTGTTATTAGGACACAAATCCAGGCACTGTCAGACATTTTGTCTTTGTGTGTTTGCTGGCCGGCCTCTGATTGATAGGCTCAATAAATAAGAAGCAAACTCTAATCTTACATCATAGGGGTGGGGCTTTGGGCCACAGTGCTTGTTCAGAGGAAGTGGGTAATCAGTAAGGTCTGGGACGAGCAGCTGGATGAAGATATTATCATATCGATTGAAGGTGCAGATAGAGTATATATTCAAATATACGGTACAAATATGGTGCTTGACGCATCGTTCTGCGGGTTCTTAGTTTTCTGCTGTGTTGGTGATGATTTGTGTTAGCTGATAACTAATTTGATGTCTCCTGTTTATGTGTGGTGCAGCTTTTGCTGCAGTCATAAAGCATTTGTGGAGCGTTCACGAAACATGCCCGAAAGAAAAGTAGTATTTCCTACAGACGAGCTAACCTTTTCTCTCCAAATGACCTGTCATCTAGCAGACTGAATACAAAGTAGTTTCCCTAGGAAGAAAGGCCATGCATATTCTCTGTCCTTTTAGAATGTTATTTCTAGTACTGCGTCACTGAATAAAGCAGTAATTAGTCTGCTTTGAAAAGGAAGTAATAAAATCTTTGGTTTCTTCAAAGATTTTACCCCGGTCATAAGGTCTTATGGATCAAATTTTTTTGAAAAAAAAAAGTTTTTTAATGATTTTAAACAAAGCAAAGCATTTCAAGGCACACTTGTACAATCTGTATTTAAAAAACCCTTACAAACCCCTACAACAAGCCAGCCTTACATGTCTAAGAAAGGCTAGACACCAGGCATATTTAAGGAAGGAAAAGAAAGAAAGAAAAACATGGAGTTGAAAGTCTGGGTTTTGTATGCAAAGAAAAGAGGAGGTGAAAAACCAACCAATCAAGTATGAAGTGGATTAAATTATGGATAAATCTTTATACATCTAAAAGTTCATGTTTCTGATGACAAATAGCTCGGGCTGTCACATACCATTTAACAATTATATTATAATGTGGATATTAATGACCCTCTCTCTAATGGTATACTGCTGGAGACAGAACTAGCATTAACATTAGTGCTGTGTTGTACGTTTCTATTACATAAAGAGCAGAAAGTGAAAATTGTGTCAATATCTTAATCAAGCAAATCCTGATGAGCTTATCTCAGATCCTGTTAAAAAAATAATAAAATCCTTACATTTGCTAGGAAGCATTAAGACTGCACTGTGGAGCAATGGAGAAACAGTCATGTTGTCTAATGAGTGCAGATTGACCCTATTCCAGAAGTATTGGTGCATTAGGGTTGAAAAGAAAAATCACATAAAGTGATGCACCCAATCATGCCTCTGGAGACAGTGTTATGATCTGGGTGTACTGTACTTCAGTTGGTAATATTATGTGGCAATACAATGAAGTCAGCTAATGACCAGGTTATCACATCAGTGGAGTTTTTCCTTCCCTGATATCACAGGCATATTTGAGTCAGGACTCAAAGTTTGAAAGAGTGGCTTTAGGAGCCATAATTCTTATACATGAACTATCCACCACAATGTGTGCTCTGTAATCAAAGATAAAGGCAGTCAAATGGAAACATAAGTGCGTGCAACTTTTTTTCTTTTTTTTTTTTGTAAAGGCAGTATTGTAAATTTCATGATTTTATATGAAGATGAAGCAAGTGGGTTTACTGGGAAAAAAATATAATATACTGTTGCCTGTAGAAATCTTAACTCAAGACACATACGCAATAATTTTTAAAAAATTATATTACGGCGTACTGATATGAAACCGAATCGAATTGTGAGGGCTGTCGAGATTGCCACTTGCGGTGATTAGTGAGGTAATTTGATCGTTAGTGTAATGGTTAGAAGTGATACATGATGCTCAGGGAAATCCACACGGTGTGCACATGATGGCTTTAGCAGCACTGACGTGCTCTCACACTTGCTTATAAACAGATATATAACCCTGCTTCTTTCCATCACTGCATGACTTCTGTGTACAGTGCTGCACATCGGTTATCTTTAATCAGAGAGACGAGCAGTACGGTGACACTCCCCTGCAGCTCTATTCACTTAGTCCATTCTTCTTCTCCTTCTTTGTCTTTCCCCTCTATTTTTCCCCCGTGCAGGTGATTTCTACTCCCTTCTCTCCAAACTCCTAGGGGAGAGGGAGGACATTGTCCATGTGCATAAGTATAATCCCACGGAGGCCCACGCGGATCTGGTGGCCGAAATCGATAGCATAATGCAAAAGAAAGACCTGGGCTGGCGCGGGCCCAGGCTAGGCTACGCACACAGGGACGGTGCAGTTCTGGTGAGGGACAGAGTGCACAAGTTTCACCAGTTAGAATCCACTGTCAGGCCTCCGGGGACCAAGACTGTACCTGCCAGACTGCCAGGCTCAGGGGTGGCAATGGCCAAAAAACAAGGTGGGTCTTGGTGTCCGTTTACACGAAACAAAAAAATAAATAAATAAAAAGAAAAACAGGGCATGGTGTTGTCTCTCTTGTTCGCAAGTCCATGTGAATGCTTTTCTTTTGACACACATGCTTTCCCATCTCATTTCTATCATTTTTTTTTTTTTTTTTTGAGGGCAGTGAGGACACCATGTATGTTTGCAGTATGTGGTATAATGTATTAACTGGGAACAAAAACATTGGCTGAGTAGAAAAAAAATTTTTTGACCTCCTGTGCTGTATCATCACAAACCAGACATTAATCTCAGTGGGAAACTCCTCAGATTGTGAGGTTATTCTGAAAGATCTGGGCCATGTCCACAGGCTTTGTCACAGTTTTTTCCTTTTCTTTCCTTTTTTCTTTTTTGGCAAGGGGGAAAAGAAACAGAAATGACAGAGCTCTGAGGCAAAAATAGCAATGGAATTTTAATGTGACTGCCTCACATGTCGTTTCTCAAATCCAGTCCCTTAAAACAGCATTGCTTTTTACAAAGACCGACCTTCCTCTCTCTTTCTGTCTCTGATACAAGGTCTTGGCTCATTTTGTTTCTGTAGACATTTTTTTTTTCTTTTTCAGCTCAGAAAATGTATGTTTTATATACAATGTTCTTGGCAGTTTCACTCAAGCAGAGCAATTTCGCATCAATATCTGGCATTCAGTTGCAATTGCATCTGCATTTATTTTCTGTTTGTACAATCCAAGATTCCGTCAAGCACAGAGCCCGGACTCTCAGCATCAAATTCCCTGCAGTGTCTATTGGATAGCTGTCAAGGTGCTATTGATCAGCCCACGGGATCTAATTACAAATCCAGAGGTTGGGGGGGGGGGTCAATTTCATGTGACTGCTTGTAACAATTTGGAGGAGAAGCTGCATAGTTGATTCCATATCCCGTCTCTGAAATTCCTCTTCCTGTCCATGTCATGCTGAAAAAAAATGATAAAGGCAGCTTGTTTTGTTTTTATGCCCTTAACTTTAGAACAAAGCTGAGATAAGAGAAGCTGGAAGGGTTCCACACACAGCAGAGAGAGAGAGAGAAAGATTATACCGAGCATGTCCAGAAGCAAAGACTACACTTGGACGGATGGCTCACATTAGCGTCTCTGCACATCTCTTCATCCAGGACCTCAGACCTGTTGCACCCATCTCGTGGATGTGTATCATCCAAGTCATATATAATTTTATGTTACCTCCATCCTTAAGAGCCATGTTTTTCGCACTTTTGATAAATTTATGAATTTATGAATTTTTGAAATGAACAATCAAAAACCATCTTGACTACAGACCGAGTACTGTAAATCATATTTAATGGAATTCTTATGTCATTTATTTATTTATTTAGGCAAGCAACTAGCCCCATTAAACACATCAGAGCATCTTCATATCATTTCTGCGTGTATGAGTGTGTGGGCGAGAGACCATGTTTATTAATCAAGAAGCTGGTTTGAAATCGCCGTTGTTATTGTTTTCGGCTCACGGTGATTTCACACTCCATTACTATTTCATGCCATTCATAGCAATATGAAGTCAGAAGAAGTGCAGTTCAGGAAAATAGTCTCTGATGAAATATCTTAAATAGTTCTGACCTTTTGAACTGTAATTTCTTGGGCAATCCTTTTTTCTTTCTTTTTTGCAGTTTGTCATTAACATTTTGATGGCAAAGTAATAAAATAAAAAAAATTTGGTCGTTGTTATTTTTGTGCAGCCTTAGATATATATATTAAAAAAATTATTATAATATATATATTATTTAGATTTATAACGGTGCACAGACATTCACAGACTTTTCTTTCTGAGGGACTGTTGCTCTTAAAGTGAAGACATTATTTATTTATTTTTTTTTTTTTTCCCTTCTGAGTAACATCTCAGCCAAGGAGGGCAAGCGGGCAGATGCTTGAACAACTTTAGCTTTGCCCTGTGCACCTCAATGGTTTTGTAGACTGTCTGAAAACCAGAAAATCTGTGAATTTATTTTTTTGTTTTGTCTTTAATCGTGCTTTGCTTTCTAGAAAAATGTATAGGACAAAAAAAATAGTTATTTAAAAAATATTTTATAGATGTCAAATAGGGAAAACAAAAAGGGAAAATTTTAACATTTATAAATTCTTGCAATTTTGAAAAGTTCCAGATTTTTATATTTTATTATTTAAATAGTGAAATACGACTATTAAATTTTTACTACTAGATAAGCTTTTATTGTTTGTGGTGTTAAATAATTATCAGATCATTATGTGGCACTGCCCCATTCCTCACTCTCGTACCCTTTTTCCTATTTATTGCACTGTAGTTACAAAGTAGTGATTACTTTAAAATATACTTTAAGATGAATAATGAGGGTCTAACTTGTTCCATTTGTCATTGTACATCATGAGTCCATAAGCCGTGCACACTCAGCAGTGTAGGAATGCAGAATGAAATTTAAATTAGCAGCAAATCCCTGAGTAGACCTCAGTGTGAACACGGCGAGGCCTCATAAACGGCTTTACACCTTCATTTAAATCTGATGCTTCTCCATTGCTCTCTCAGGCATGTGCCGGGCTTGATGACTGCCTGCCATCCAGCTAATGCTTCCGAACGATAACGATACACGAGTCGCTTTGATTTTCAGACGCACTGGATCAGACCCAAGTTAACAGATTGCCGGATTGCATTACAGCGTTAAATGAAGCTTGAGACACAAACAGCACAGCTCTGTGTTCAGATCAGGCAGTCAGCAGGTTTCTCCTCTTTTATGTTACACCATTGTGATTATGCCACCATATGCCATCCTCTAATTTGTTGAATCATGACGGGGTATATTTAAAGGTCGTTCATGTATATATATATATATGTGTGTGTGTGTGTGTGTGTGGATGGTTTAGGGGCCCATCTGGAGGAGACGACTGGCTGGCCGGAGGTGGCACTGCAGCTGGGTCAGGTGTCCGGTCTGGCTCTGGACTCTGATGATAACCTGGTTATATTCCACAGAGGGGATCACAGATGGGGAATCAAGTAAGTACTGGAACCTCCACGGGGAAATTATTTTCACACTGTCCAGCAGGACTTGAAATGAACACCCGCCCACCTGCCAGAAATGTGTCACTGGAGGGGTAACGGTACCAGCCATTTGAGCAGGACTCCTTACAGTGCTTTTCAACCGGGAAAAAAAAAATAAAACAAGCAAAAAAATATATAGCATGACTGCTCAGGCTTAGACATTATCTTTACTTATTTTCTCTCTTCTGCACATACTGTACAGTTATTTAATGTAAAGACACCAGAGGTGTGTCTGTAATGTGAAATGTTGTGTAAATGCTGTCCATTTTGTTTGGAGGACGGCTTTGAGTACTGCCTTCTGAGATCCCTTTATCTGTGGTTGTCCTACAGTACATATCACCCTCATAAACAGTTGATCTATACCTAGTATAGTACATATGATGCACACAGAGCTACTTGTCCTTCTTACAATCACTTTATGTAAACTCTACTGCACACACTCAGGATCCCCCCGCCTTATTTAATACTGAACGTTGTGTAATTACTATGTATAGTTTTTTTTTTGGGACAGTGTTTTCATGTTAGTCTGTACTCGAAGAGCTATAAACAGCCGGAATCAAATTCCTTGTCTGTGTCAATATACTTGGCGATTAAAACCCGATTCCGATTCTGATATCCTATAATGCCGTGTGCTTTCCAGTGCAGCAGCCAGACCATAAAAATGGTGGTGACAAAAATGCAGGGAAAGGGGTCAGTAAGTTTTTTTTTTTTTTTTTTTTTTTATTTTCAGTTTTTTTTTTTATTTGTTTGTATTTAATATAAAATACAATGGACGGTTATTTGCGCATGATTTACTCTATTTTTGCCAACAGTAATGATTTCCAGCTAGTCGACCGTCTGTTCATTCCGGAAAAAATAACTAGTTATAGTTATGCAAGGAATAAAACACAGGCGTAGTTGTAGTGTGCAGCTGCAGGAAAATCATCAATGACTGGGTTTTTTATTATTTTCCTATAACAACACACCACAAAGCTTTACCTCAGTATATGTCCGTGTGTGTTACAACACGTTTTCACAATTCCAGAAGAATTATAATTAGTAGTTTGTACACTTATTTATAGAAATTATTTTTAGAATAAAAAAGAAAAAAAGCTTTTAAAGAAACATTAATCAACACCATCTGGCCAATCAGTGCAAAGTTTAAATGCAGAATTATATTTAATGCAGTTTCTGATCTGTTCCCTTTTTGACTGTTTGGTGTTTACTTTTTGTGTTTTTTTTTTAACCAGTACCAATTAGATCATGTGTGCTACAGTGAGCACTAAATTGTGCAGTATAACATATAACAGAGTCTAGTATTGGGAAACACTGGGTTACACTTTCATTTGTTTTTTTTCCCTGAACGTTAAAATTAAGATGCATCTTGTTTGATTGTCTAGATGAAGGCCACTTACTGTATGTCTTACATTATGATTGTATGCTTTACATTTCATATCCTAAGTCCTCTGATTTCCACCCGTTCTACAGTAGATGGTCGTCTTGAAAAAAAGTATTTACCCTTTAAAGTACATATTTGCCCATCTTTTAAATTTAAATTCACAGACAGATTTGAGGATTTCGCCATGCATTCTCGATTCAGTAAAAAACTAAATAAATAGATGACACAATGCTTTGTGCGAGGCTGTGATGAAGTCATTACCGCCCGCTGTGTGCTCTGTCTTTGTGAGTCTGTTCACTCAAAGGCCATTTGCAAAGTGTGAGGGACAAACAGAGGTGCTGTTTTGTTCCCGAAGTCATCAAAGTTGCTCAAGGACTTGTCTCTCTGACTAAGGTGTCATTATTAGACCAATGCCAGCTCTAGTCACGTCTGACTGGCTAATCCACAAAGCTTCCCCATGATCCCCAGGCATTAGTGTAAACAGAGCTGCGTGTGGAGCGAGTGATGAATGGAGGCTGATACCCACTCATAATCTTCTCATTATTCATCTGGGCGTGTCTGCGTCAAGTGCTTCTTCATATTTCGCCATCGCATGAGAGGACTGAAAGTAAGACGGTTTCTGGTTTGTGATGCGATCAGTATCTTAATGGCGCTTAATGGTATCAGATGGCACTTAAAAATAGCAAAGCAAGTCCTTTTATAATCATATAATCATGCACTGAAGACTGTCGGTGCTTTTATATGTTCAAGGCTTTGCTGCCATTGCTTATTAGCAAATAAATGTGTTATTACTCGACAGTGATAACATCCCAAACAAGGATCTTGAAAATCAGTCAGAATTTTTTTTATATATATTTTTTAATAGATGTTTTTAAAAATATTGGCACCTTTTATGATAATTATGAAAAAAATCTATGTGCCTGTATAAAATATTTGATGCAAGTCACTTGTCTTAAAGAATGTATAGATTACATTTATTGGCATATTTGATAGTGTTTTTCTGTTTGTATATACAGGGGTTGGACAATGAAACTGAAACACTAGCCAATTTAGTGTTGGATGTTTCATGGCTGAATTTGACCAGCCTGGTCGCCAATCTTCATCGATTTCACATTCCACCAGTAAGAGCAGAGTGTGAAGGTTTAATTAGCAGAGTAATAGCACAGTTTTGCTTAAAATATTGCAATGGGTGCAATGCAACATTATGGGTGACATATCAGAGTTATATCAGAGTTATATCTGACTCATATCGGAGTGACATATCAGAGTTCAAAAGAGGACAAATTGTTGGTCCGCGTCTCACTGGCGCATCTGTGACCAAGACAGCGAGTCTTTGTGATGTATCAAGAGCCACGGTATCCAGGGTAATGTCAGCATACCACCAAGAAGGACAAACCACATCCAATGTGATGATGGATTAGTGATGGTTTGGGCTGCAGTATCATGGCATTCTGGAGGACCGTGGCATATCAGTCACTGCCAAGGATTACCAAGCCATTCTGGAGGACCGTGTGCACCCAATGGTTCAAACATTGTATCCTGAAGACGGTGCCGTTTATCAGGATGATAAGGCAGCAATACATACAGCAAGACTGGTGACAGAGTGGTTTGATGAACATGAAAGTGAATTTGAACATCTCCCATATCCTGCACAGTCACCACATCTAAATATTATTGAGCCACTTTGGGGTGTTTTTGGAGTCAGGAAACGTTTTCCTCCACCAGCATCGAAACCCCTCTGGCCGCTGTGCAGGACTTGTATCTGTCATTCCCAAGATGAATTGATGTTGTATTGGCCGGAAAAGGAGGTCCTACACCATACTAAAGAATTATTGTGGACTAAAACCACACGTTTCAGTTTCATTGTCCAACCCCTGTATTTCTAAATATATAAATTAATATACAATTGTATTGTTTACTATATAGTATAAATTTTAAATTGTTTTTTTTTAATGAATTTAAACTGAGCGCCAATAATTTTGATGTACAAATTTATATTTGTAAAACACAAATAATAACTAAAATTTTTATCCTTTCCTCATGTAACTGGCTAGACAAAATTAAGTTAGAGCTATCTCCCATGTCATTTCTCAATTCTGCACATTCGTTCAGTGGCCCCTATCTCTAAAATAGCAGGGGAAGAATTATAACCACATTCCTAGTGAGCTACGATTGCCCATTAATTAGTCTGTTTATACACCCCAGATCATTTCCACTGAGCCCCACCACTAAAGCAGTTCTGTGTAGCTCGTCGATAAGGGATAAGCAGCCATTTTGGAAGCTGGCATACAAAATTATTGCACAGTCGGAGCTGCCTTAGCCCCTGTGCTCCCGGACTGACCTCGCCAGCTTCTTACTAACCAGCTGAGACAGATGGAGAGCATGTGTGGGTGGAAATGATTGGAAAATGGAAGTCGAGTGAAGGAGGGAGAGAAATGCAGAGAGTAGAATTAATGAGCTGGGTCTAGAGGTGGGGAAGGGCAGCCCTGTTAAATCCATTCATCCTCTGCCCTGAGCCGTTCCACATCTTGTTTCAGACTCGGGCTTAAATTTATCATAAGGGAAGAGCAGGAGTGAAGGATTCCCAGCAGAAATGCAGAACGGAGAATGCTTTTGTTGTCTGTGCAAGACAATTAGATAAAGGAGTGATGGCGCGTCTGTTCCTGGCTGAGTTGCTTGGCAGGAATATTTGTTATGCATAACAGGTTACATTAGGGAGTCCGCAGGGATGTTTGAGCCAGATATAGTGATGGATCAGACACATACTCTGTATGAATGAAGATATAGTTGAGATCCTGTAGGCTCTCTTTATTGTCACGGTACTGTTTAATTTCTACACATTAAATCAAAGCTTCTGCGCTCTTATTATAGAACTTTTTCCCTGTGCCTTTTCATTTCACATTTTATGTATATATACAGTATACAGTTGTGCTCAAAAGTTTGCATACCCAAAAAAAAAGTGCCATTCAATAGTAGAAAGTGCCATTCATTAGACAGATAATTCAAAGTATCTTTTTCTTATTTAATGGTATTGGTCACATGAAGTCATTAATTATCACATAGTTGTTTGACTCTTTAAAAAAAAAAAAAAAAAACTAATGATAAACAAAATCACCCAAACACACAATATTAAGATTATTTATTATTATTATTATAATAATTAGTATTTCCTCATTTTCCTTATTGTCATGTTTTGTTTGGTAATTGTATAATTCTGTTATGCCTTACATATGAAATTGAGTCCTATAAGAAATAAAAATACTTTTGTTTTTCTTAAAAAATAGTACATCTTGCAAATTTTCTCAAGGTATGCAAAGTTTGGAGCACAACTGATATATATATATATATATATATATATATAATGTTATTATTTCTGTAGAAGCACTGATGGACTGCTTTTCTTTTTTCAGCTCTTTTGACAACAATGCAGTATACCAGCAGAAGTCCCTCGGTCCTATTCAACAATCCACCATCTTGGTGGTGGATCCAGTCAAAGGCAATGTGCTGAAAGCCTCGGGGAGAAACATGTAAGTGCAGAGGTGTCATTTATAGCTTGCTCTGTTAGTTACAGTATATTATTGATGATAATGAGTTTCTTTCTATGAACAGGTTTTATATGCCACATGGTATTACAACCGATAAGGACAATAATTATTGGGTGACGGATGTAGCTCTTCATCAGGTAAGGGTTTTCAGTGCGCTGACTTGTCTTTGTCCTGTCTTGTCGTATTGCGAAATCATGATTTAAATCTATTCAGCAAAAAATGTATTAGCCAGGATCTCAAGAATATGAGGCATTTTTTTTTTTTTTTAACTAATAAGGATTTATGGAGCTGATAACAGCTAATATTAAATAATTTTATTTTATATTGTCATGTAGCAAGTAGACTTTTTTTTTTTTTTGCGAAATTATCTATCAGACTTTTATCATGGTTTATCATGTATTTAATTTTTTAGCTCCGATAGCAGGTACTCTACACCACCTTTATAAAATGAGAGATGTGCATGAAATGCATGCAGTATAAAACTGAAGAAATGAAAAACTGACAAAAATAGAGTTTATATAGTATTTGCCAAAATATACAGTACTGAAGTGAAAAGATGAACTATATCAGATCAGAACTGTGTGTAACTTGGACCTGCTTCGATTTTTGGTAAATTCCATCCCCTTGTGCAAATAACATGTAACTGTCCATGCAGCACCTACTGTACCAGCCAAATATTTTGACACAAGTTTAGATTTATTTTCTACATTCTGTATTTTTACAAAATTATGAAATAGCACATGTGGCATTAATTAAGTAACTACACCTGTTCTGGAACAGTGCTTGCAATAACAGTCTTGTCAATTGCAATTGCAAAACCCATCTAGCACCATGATGAAACTGGATGAAACTCTCATGAAGACCATCCCAGGAATTTTTTGTATTTCGATCCGTCTACGTGACATCCGGCACATCGGGCGACAGATACTCCCCA
This sequence comes from Clarias laeviceps, assembly GCA_030014305.1. NCBI lineage: Eukaryota > Metazoa > Chordata > Actinopteri > Siluriformes > Clariidae > Clarias > Clarias laeviceps. The sequence continues at coordinate 18,635,862 of JAQMYJ010000009.1, forward strand.
CCCTGGAGATATATCCATTGTTTCTTTTGGCTAAGATCTAGTGTATTATAATTCCAGGAAAGTAAGACCTTAACTTACGTCTGCTGCTCAGAAAAGAAGTTAATTTACAGTTACCAGCTTCAAAAGTCACCAGTTAAGAAACAGCACCTCAGATAAGAGACGTTATGAAGGCTTTACACAGCATAAGTAGCACACACACCTTAACAGCATTGTTTTACATTTCAAAGGTGTGTCCAGACTTTTAAGTGGTAGGGTTAGTAACATCTGTATGTCTTATTTCTGGAGTGCATAATTTTTAATACTAATGCCTTGTTATGGCCTGTCTGTTTATGGCCTATGTATATTAAGTCTTTAGATAATATAATATATGGTGAATTTATGCAGACTATCTGGGGTTTTATGAATGTCACAGCTTGGTCACAGATTTTATCTCCTCTGGTTTCTTCCTCGTGATTTTAAAACCTCACCATGTTAAAGACCTTTAGCACTAAGTCTTGGCAATATGTACAGTATGTGATAAATTTAGTCTGTGTATGCTTTTGTGAGATTATCAGAAATACCTTACTTGTATATTCACAATTTCCCTTTGGTTGTGATCATTTTCTTTATTGATTAGTTTATTATATTTGACAACACACTACCCTTTTTTAAAGGGGTTCTTAAAACAAGTGGTGATGATGTTTAGACGGCATAAAAATGTGGTCATATTGTCTGTATGGTTTAGCATGTAAAATTCTGTAATATATTTCTGTTATATTTAACATACAGTATATCATGATGTTAAGCTTTAACCAGTCTTTCTCAATACGCTTTATGATCATTCAGATTAGCATCATATTCATGAATGTTGTTGTTTTGTAGAATGTTAACACCATATTATTATTTTTTTTTTATCAGCCAACTGATCTAGCAGTTGAGCTTTAGAAAAGATGACTCATTTTAGCTCTCTGTTACTCAGCGCAGGAGTTTTGCATTACAATGCTTGTGGTTGACAAGCCATCTGTTGTTATGATTTCCTGCTGCCGTAGGTGTTCAAACTGAGCAGTGATGGTAAAGAGAAACCGCTGCTGGCTCTTGGAGAGGCTTTTGTGCCAGGCCCTGACAAGAACCATTTCTGCCAGCCTACTGATGTGGCTGTGGATCCAGACACTGGCAACATCTACGTCTCTGACGGCTACTGCAATACCAGGATTCTTGCATTCTCACCAGAGGGAAAATATCTGTCCCACTGGGGAGCAGGTACACACCATTCAAACACTGCTGCTATTGTGTTCATGGCCCAAGGGAGTAATTATATCCAACTTAAAAAATAAAAAAAAAGCATAAAGGAAAGTATATGTGCAAAGTATTGTGATAAAAATGGTGTTAGATCTGTAAAAATAAATATATACAAAAACCTTTTTTTTTTTTTTTTTTTTTTAAGTGAGAAGGTTTGTATTGTCATTATTTATTTATTTTTGCAGTAATTTATACACTGCCTGCCAAGAAAATTCACCTTTAGCTTTGATAACAGCCTGAGGTGGCCAGTTCATGTGTAAAAATGATTTCTCATGCTCTCAGAACCACTCTTTCACTCTTTGAGTCTGGGAACATGCCCGTGCCATCAGGGAAGAAAAACTCGAAAACCTGGTCATTCAGGGCTGTACATTCGGGTCATCGGCTAACTTTATTACATTGCCACACAACGTTACTGATCCTAGACCTGACCAAATGATGCAGCTCATTAATCCAACTCTTCTGAATTGGTGACTTCATTTTGCCAGGCAGTGTATTTTAAATGTTAATATAAAGGTAGTTTGATAGTACAGTATGAAACACTCAGTTGTTGGATTCCTGTATAGCATATGCCGCTTATATTAGCTAATTGTATTCTTGTGTATGTTGCTGCAGGTCCGTTGGACCGGCGGTTGCGTGTACCCTTCCAGATCCCCCACAGCCTGGCCTTTGCGGCAGATAAGCGCGAGCTGCTGGTGGCTGACCGGGAGAACGGGCGCGTTCAGTGCTTCATGGTGGACACGGGCGAGTTTGTAAAGGAGATCAAGAAGGATGAGTTTGGAGGAGAGGTTTTTGCCGTTTCCTACTCACCTGCACAAGGTAATCACCATATTCACTTCACACACACTCACATCTCTCTAGGAAGGACTCTCTAGGAAGCTGGTGTGGTTATATACTCTGATTATATACAGAGTAGCTCTATTGGACTGAAATTAAATCACTGTGTTGTCCCTCCTGGTCCACTGACATTTTTATACATTATAAATGTGATGTTTATCCTAATTTTACCCTAGTCTTAGAGACTATTTCATCAGACATTAATTACACATGTCACCTTGACTCCTATTCACAATGATTTGTGTGGATAAAATAGGGATGGCAATAGTCACACTGCCAAAGCTTTATACCTTGAAAACCTTATTTAAATTTATTTGTCTGAACTGCTATGAATCTTGTTGAAACTCATGTCTTAAACTCCGCTACCTTGTCTAACTCTGAATGGTGTCGAGCAATATGAATATGGGCCCGTATGTTAGTCATATTATTACAGTACCAAACTTCAGCATGACACCGTTTGCCTACAGCATGGCTCATATCCAACGCTCCTATACCGCTTAAATTATGAAAGCCAAGGTTCCACCAGACATATACAGTATATAAACCCTGGAGGAGCAGCCCGTATCTCTGGTGACTCATCGCCATAATTGTCATTTCTAAACAAGCTTGGGAACTGATTTGCTCCTACCACACGTGAGCCTTTCAGCTGTGCTGCCTGCCATTGTGTTTATAGTTTAGTGCTGTAGGATTATAGAGTAACCGTGATGTTTCTCCATCGCAAATGCAAACATACATAAATTACAAATTTTGTAGTCAGTATGCGCTACATGAATTGTAACACGAAAAGAATGATGTTCAAATATAAACATGTTTAAATATACAGTGCACAAGGAAGTGGAAGCAGATTTATTAACATGGTAGTGTGGATTTTCAATGAAGATTATGGAATTTGAGGCGTTTCTATCTACACACATGATGTTGTCTAGGTAAATAAATTAATTTGACTTCAACAGTGTTTTATAAAATTCATACTGTCTGAGGTCAGAACTATTATCCAAGTTTCTTAAACTTATATTGTGCTATTTTAAAGTAGTAGAAAATGCTATTGCAACAGAGCTGGTTTCAGGTTTGATATTTAGCTCATATTTGCACCTCTCATGTCAAAAGCCTTCAAATAGAGGCTCTTACAAATAGAAAACACACTCATGTCTACTCTCTTTTTTTTATTTATTTATCTATTTTTTTTATTTATTTATTGCACAGTGTGTCACTGCCTTTAATGAACAGGGTGTAGCAAAAACTGAAATATTTTATTACTGGCCACTTAATGTTTTCTAACAGGCTCTCGAATGTAGCTAATGGTTTTAATTATCGGGGTAAAGTAAATGTAATTTCACTTGTTAGCTGGGTAATATTAGCACAATGCTGGATAGCTTCTATTGAAATAATAAAATACTAGAAGTTTACTCTTAAGTTTAGCACAACTGCGTATATTACTCTTGCCATCAGATAAGAAACGTTGTTCTTTGAGACTTTTTTCTTTTCATTACTATGTATTTAGGGTCGTGTTATGGAGCAAGAAAATGATTTCTGCACATGTGTGTTTACAGAAACATTGATTAGATTAAGAGCCGTGTTTTTTCTATAACATTGTTTCTATCTTTATTGTCAAAATGTGTTGGTGCTGAGTCAACAAAAAACACAGAGAGTACAACACATCGTTTAAGGAAGATGATATATGGTGCTCGGATTTATACAGCTATACAGTTGCACTATTTTATTGTCAACTAAATAAACGCAAAAGTGCTACATGGAAAAAAATGCAAAGAATCATTGTTACACATTTTAAAGATTATTTAATTAAGTGAAGATTGATGAGTATTGGAAGAGAATATTGAGGAATACAGCTGATATTGCGAGGTCTAACATTGGTATTAGACAAGAGCAAAAATAATATCAGGGCATTCCTATCCTTATCCTTTGACCAGACAGTTTTGTTCTGCTTACAAAAAGTGGATTATTTACATTTTAAAGCCACTGAATCGCATAGCATAAATCACTGCCACTTTAAAGACGTCGCATAACAGAGCATATTGTTCTGAACTCTAAGGGTTCAGAGAAAACAATATGAGGCTATGAATAAAACACATCCAACCCAGATGAAACACAAAACCTGCCTGGGATTATATTATTTATTCACTTTTCTTTCCTGCGTCAACTTGAAGGAAATCATATTTAAGGTTTAAAATAAGATTAATGGCCGTGGCTTCAGGGTGAACTGTATGCGTGAAACAAGCTGGAAAATAAAACCCTGTCAAATGAAGAAAACACAATCACCCACCTGAAATCCCCAAACATAAATAATAATACACCAATAATAAAATAAAAAAATGTGCTATATCCTCTGTATAGTATATATCCACCCTGGATGTAATTTTAATCAATTATTTATGAGCCAGCAGAGGAAGGAGTTGTTGAGTTTGTATGGTTAGGTGTGGGTACTGGTCTGAAGGAAAAGGTCAGGATTGCTTTTTTTTTTAGGAATCAATTCTCACATCAATTCTCACATAAAATATTAATAACAAAAGCTTTAAAACCTTATTTTTCTTAAAATTTTATGTGTAAGTACTTCTTTCTCTAGCATTCCCTTTACTTCTCATACACACAAATATATACAGTAATCACATTTATTCACTGAATTAAAAATTTTGATCAATGTTGATCACTGGAAGTCAAAGGAAGCAAAAAGTGGAATGAAATGGTGGAAAGGGACTGCGTTTCCACAATATTAGATTTTTTCTTTCTTGGTACTAAATAAAAAAGCCACATTTTTCTTTTTGCCTCTGGGCATGTGTGGAGCTCTCACTGACATCAGTGTGAGGATTTAATAGCTAGAGCTGCAGATCCGATCTGACCAAAAATCAGAATTGAGCAATGCAGCTCATAATGTGAACGTAGCCACATATACAGGTAGTCCCCGACTTAGGAACGAGTTCGTTCCACTAGCATGTTCATAAGTCTAATTCGTTCTTAAGTCTGACAAAGTGAGTCTTTGACACGAATATACAATGTAAAGCATAACAATTCACTAGACTAAATCTGTCCCCTTTCCCCACACTGCCATCATGAGGTCAAAAACCAGAATCAGAATCAGTCAGTTAATCTTTAGTGTGGTTTGGGCTTTCCATAAAAGGAGAAATATTTATTAAAAAAAAAAAAAAGCTAGATGACTGTGGGAACATGTCACAAATACTGAAAATATCACAGTTTTGCATTTGTGTTTAAATAATTTGGTTGAATGTTTTAAAAGCGAATGCACCTTCGTGAGTCTTTAAAGCAGTATATTGAGAGAAAATTCTGCACTGCTTGTGAACACGGTGAGTAAACCTGTGTGACTACTCGTCGGTGCATCAGTTCCGCTCAACTGGCCGTCTTGCTTTAATATGCAGGGTTGATTTGATCAACGAGCCTCTTTGGCAGCTCCTTTGATGTTTAATGTACAAGCTGGATCAATATTTATGTGGGACTGTTTCTCAGACGGTGTATCTCTCATGCTAATGTGCCGTTTCAGGTGGCTTAATCTACGTGGTGAATGGAGACTCAGCATACGGCCAGTCCGCCCCACTTCAAGGCTTCGTGCTCAATTACTCAACCAATGAGATCCTGGATACGTTTGCGCCAGACACACAGGTGCTCATACACACGCGCACACACTCCTCCCACACACAGTGGATCACAAACATGGCTGCTGCTTCACCTAGAAAGAGCCTTTTCCTCACACAAAAGGCACAGTGCGCTTTTACCTTCTCATGCGTAATGGTGTTATAACCTAATTTTAGGCAGATGTAATATCATATAAATGTACTTTTTTTTTTTTTTTTTTTTTTACACTTGTAGGAGATGACATAATGGGATTATGGTGGTGCCTTTCACAATATATTACCTTCAAGTTCAAGCAATGTTTTAACTCTGAGCAAGTATTACATCAGGAGAATACAATGTTCGTATCATTCCTCTCTCCACTGGAAAATAGATTTCAACTTATTTTTAAGCAATGCTGATCTTGTTGATCAATGTTGAACTAGTTTAACTTGCAATCTAATTGAGTTTTATTATGATTATTATTATTATTATTATTATGAGTAAGTATATATTTATTCAACTTATGACAATGAGTATGTTGCCTGCTTTTGTTGTAGGATAGAAAGGGCGGAAAATAAACAGGGGAGCTGCTTGTCTGACTTGACTCTATACAGCCACAGTTAAAATACGTCGTCACATAACATACTCAGGAATGTTTTAAAAAACACCCGAGCTGTTATTCTTCATTATGTTGCAATCTAGGCATAGACATAATTAAATATTTTTATTTTAATACGTTGTAAATACAGTTATTGACAAGATTAACTTTTTCACCATTGTGCTCTCCTCTGTGTTTATTTTCCTCGTATGCACCACAACTTAATGTCAGTCTTTTTTTCTTTTCTTTTCTTTTTTTTTTTTTTTTTTTTTTTAAATCTCTTCACTGAAATTAATAGAGATTCCATCCAGCTCACGGTGCGTCCCATAAGATTAGATGTAAAGCACGTGCTGGTGATGGTGCACTTGAGAGGAGAAAACAGCAGGCTAACAGCTTGTAGGTTTGTCATGTGATGCATTAGATTTCCTCAGTTTTAACCATTACTCAGACAGTGACTTCATTCCTAAGGCAATTACAGTATAAGAACTCAGCAGTTTAAGTGTGCAAATATACAGGCAAGCACATTCTGTGCACTTCTTACCTTGAACACATATTGATTAATCTGAGGGTGTTTGTTCTTGATTGATTGTTCTGTCTGAAGCTAATCTGTTTTTTAATCATATTCAGATTGCTGGTACTAAAGGTTTTCATCTTTTTGGTCAAACAAATTACTGAAGTAAGAAATAAAATCATTTTCAAATGCAGCAAGCACTGAACATACAAATGTATATCATAGCACAGTGCAAAAGCTTTCCATTAACAGAGAAATGAAAGGATGTGGACATCAAATTAACAAAGCTAAATTAAATTCTATTTAAGGCAATTCTAAAGCATCAGCACAGCCACACTGAGTTTGCTTGAGTTCCGCCTGATCTCATGCCGTGAGCAGATTTAAATTTGTAATGCATTTAGTTATATAAAGGGTAGTGATGTAAATGTAAATGGTGTCTAGTTACCTTTTCACTTCTAATGCATTGTTTAGTGCTTAACTCTATTTTGAACAAAAAAAAACCTTAATATTATGTTTTAAAATCCTTGTCTTTCTCCAGATGTTAATCCATTGAGATTAAGTAAGGAATAAATCATGACATGCTGTTCTAGGAAAATAATCAATAATTGGCTTCTCTTATTGCCCTAAATTATCAGTATGGCATCCCAAACTATTTCATTCCTCTTATATCTTAGCATACGAGTGGGATTGAACGTTTGTGAAATTTCTGTTAATGTGAACAGTTAAGCAAGATGAAATGATCTCCAGAAGGCATCAAGTTACAGATGAGACATTCCTTTTATATTTAAAACAAAATCATTTATTTTATTTTCACTTTTTACATTTTCAAAATAACAGAAAAAGAAAGGGTTTGGGCACCCTGCATAGTTAGTACCTAGTGTAGTATCACCCCCTTTGGCAAGTATCACTGCTTGAAAATACTTTTTGTATGTAGCCAGTCAAGAGTCTTTCAGTTCCTGTTTGAGGGTTTTTTTGTCAATTCCTCCTTATAGTAGTCTTCCAGTTCTATGAGATTCCTGGGCTGTCTTTTGCAGTCTATCTACAGGTTTTTTTAAATGATGTTTAAGTCAGGACACTGTGAGGACCATGGCAAAACCTTCAGCTTGTGCCTCTTGAGGAGTAGTCTCTCATGGATTTTGAGGTGTGTTTAGGATCATTGTCCATTTGTAGAAGCCATCCAACTTTTTTACAGATGGTGTTAGGTTTGCTTCCAGAATTTGTTTAAATTTAATTGAATCGATTCTTCCCTCTACCCGTGAAATGTTTTCTGTGCCAATGGCTGCAATACAACCCCCCAAAGCATGATCGATCCACTCTCATGGACAAAACAACAGTTGGACTGGTGTTTTTTTTTTTCATAAAATTCTGTGCCCTTTGTTCTCCAAACATACCTTTGCTCATTGAGGCCAAAGAGTTCTGTTTTAAACTTTTCAGCCAATTTTTTCCCAAAATGCATCAGGCTTACAATATGTAAATGTTCGGACGCTGAATTTTGTGGTGATGATGCAGAAGAGGTTTTCTTCTCACGACTCTTCCATGAAGGCCAAATTTGTGCAGGCGTCGTTGAACAGTGTTCCACAACTCCAGTGTCTGCCAAATCTTCCTGGAGGTCAAACCGGGATTCTGACTTTCTTTTCTAACAACCCTGCGAGCAGTTCTCTATTTTTTTTTCTTATCTTGACCTCCACTGTTCCTGTTAACTGCAATTTCTTAATTACTTTCTGAAATGATACTGAATTGATATTGTTTAAATATTGCAAAAGAATGTTTCATGTTTAACTTTATGGCTTTTGGAGATCATTTAATCTTCCACTTGCTCAACTGTTCACATTAATCGAAATTTTGAGCAGGGTGCGCAAACTTTCACAGGCCACTGTATTACCACCGCTAACAATTTCTTTAACTCAAAGAATGCCACTTCACATCTTTTTATTAAATTCTATTAAATGTTAATGCTGAACATGTGTGAAATATGTTCCTGCTATCATTTTGCTTTGTACTGTAGCAGGTTTGGTTAGGTTTTAATTATATTAAAGAGAAACGGTAATTCTGTCCTGAATATTGTCTCGTGTCCAAACATTTGTTACGGTATAATTATGAAAATTGGACAGTGGAGATTGTTCCCAAAAATGCTAAATCATCTCCTCACAGAACAATTATGCACATTCATAAAAAATAATTCCACAATATGAAAAAGTCCCTGAATTGTTACATTAGAAATGATTATGTATTGCTTACAAAACAGCCAGAACAACAGCGCAAACAGCTTATTGGCACATAGGATGACATTCGCCAGTGGCGCTGGCCTATAATTTTTTTGTTTTGTCACATTTATTCCCAGCTGTAGGTTTGAAATACCTTCCATGACACACACATGATTTGCTTTCATAGCTGTTAAAGAGTGTTTCACTGTCTCTGAGAAAGATCAGTGATGTGCAATTTGTAAAACATGTTTTAGTAACATTTCAAGTGGAGGTAGTGCAAGCTTTTATATTTTGTTTGCTTTCATATTTACATTCTATTGCATTTAAGGTATAATTCACAAAAATATTTTTGTTGGGATAAAGAATCTTATCTTCAAGGTTATTTAATTAATTTGTGTTCATTCAAAGGTGAGGATATTTAAATAGATTAGTATTTCATATCATTTCATGTTAATAAGTTTTCCAGGCATAAAAAGGGGAATAAATAATAAATCGGCATCGGTTAGCCTCCAAATTATTATTTTAAACCTCAGTATTGGGATCGGCTCAGAATTATACAATCAGTGTATCCCTACTTCTGACTTATTTACAGTTGTGCTATGGTACTTCACGTGATAATCACTGTCTTGTGCGTGTTTTATTTGTTTTAGAAATTCAAAATGCCTCACGACATTGTTGTTACTAAAGATGGAAGTGTCTTTGTTGGGGATGCCGCCTCAGACTCGGTCATAAAGTTTGTCCCATCAGAAAGTAAGTTGAGACTTTCTCTCTGCATTAAATCTATCCTAATTTACAATGATTGCCTTAATCAACTAAATGCACTTGCACTTAAAGGAGTTAAATTGCAGGGTCTGACATGTTTAAAAGATCTTCATTAATCTGACTGGCTCATTAAGTTAAATTGCTTTTTTAATATTCATACTTTTCAAAATGTCTCGAAAACTCTACGGGCTTGACTCACATATGAAGTCTGGCCTCAGTGCCTCAGACAAGTGTGTGATTTTGACTGATGTGCACACATTACAGATTCTGCTTGTTGTCTAAAGAATGGCATCATGCCTCATAATTTATGATGTACTTTATGAAGTCTAGATGCCCAGCTGAGATCTGTGGTGTTTTTCAGCCTCGCATGTCAATCATCCGTCCTTATTCCTTTGTATCATTGTGTTATGATGTAGCAAGGACATGGAAGCAAATTTATAAGATCCTGAATAAAGATGACTCATAGCCAGTGTTTTTTTTTTTAAACATTATTCAAGGTGAAAAAAATCAGACCTTCACAGACTCAGCTTTTTACAGTATAATCTCTCTTGGTCGAAGGTAGCTTAATGGGCAGCTATTAAATGTCAGTTACAAAGGACAGTTAACTTCAAAGCTAATGACCCTTATTCTCCTTTTTCCTTTCAGAAGCAGAACATCGTTCTGTCAAAAAGGGAGGAATCGAGGTGCAGGAAATTGAAGGTACACCTTTTCGTTTAGAGATTTGTCTAAACGTCTGTCCGTGACACACTATTTGTCATGTTTTGTTTTCCTTTTTATAGCTTTGACGTCTGGGTCTTTCCAGGTCATGGGTGAAGGAACAAACAAAATTTGTCGTGTCAGCTGACATTTCAGGCCGTCAAACTATACTTGTCCCGGCATGTAAAGAAAATGCCAGGGACTCCAAGGCTGTTGTGAATACAGAAAGTGCAGCAAATATTTACTGAGAACCGAACACTATTTTCACGAAGCCTCAGATGAACTCGAACATTTTACGTTAAGCAGAGAGCCGATATCTGCCTAATGATTACACAAGCCTAGGTTAACAGTTAGATGTATAAATCAGCCTTTTCCCCTGTAATCAAATAAGGAATTGTACTGCTCTGTAATTAGATTTAATAGTCAGCCACTGAGGTAGGTACCGGTTTCCTTTATCAAACTCAGTGTTATAATTTCTTTTTTCATTTCTTAACATAATACTTTGAAGAGAAAGGAAAAGTGCGACTGCTTAAGAGTTTAACTACCAACTTGCTTAGCTATGAAACTCCCTCCGTTTTAAAAGCCACTCAGGTTCCATTGAACATCATTTAAATGACGCAGATAGAAATTTATTGTACCTTCAAGGTAAAAACACTGATTTTCAATGATTTCTTTCAGAAACGGACACGTTCATCCAGGCCAAACTGAAGCCGATCCACAAGCAGATGGTCCACACCGCTGAAGTCACTGTCCAGAAACTACCCACGACTAAAGAGAAGGAGGCAGCACCGGTTCAACAGGCCGTAGCTACGGAGGAGAAGGAGAAGGAGAAAGACATAGAGAATGAGAAGAAGAGTGCCACAACTCAGGGTCTGTCTCCTGCAGTCATCACTACTCTGCTCCTGCTTCTCCCCCTGGTTCTGGTCATCACCATTGGCGTCTTCATCCGCTGGAAAAAGAGCAGGATGTATGGAGGTAATTATCATTAGCCATAGCATTTAAAGGCGACAAGGAAGTCTCAAACGAGGTCTGATCGCGCCGTTTCATCTGTTAGTCACACAGCTTTTTTTTGCATTTAATTAACACTAATTTCAGCTCTATTAGATTGCTGCAGTCCACTTTAATGTCTGTCTGTTGATGTCAGCTTTGTGTCATAGTCTCATAGATGATGAGATTTTCCAGAACAAAATGATTAATTTAGGATACTTTGATTGTCTCAAGCATGCATTTGATTTTTTGAGGTAATTACAAATGCAGTTGGGCCAAGCAAAAGGAAACTGATAAGACCTCATTTTTCATTTTTCACATCAGTAACCCGGGTAGTCTCTTCGTCTAAGCATCACATACAACCTCAAATTCTGGTCAGATTTGAGCTCCTAATGGGATTCTTGTTTAAGAATGGAAGTAAACTTCATTTTAACATTAGTTATTGTTAAAGAAGCATTTTGTTTTCTATAGCCTATTTGAAACTCGAGTACTTCATCACTGTCACATAAGAGCTTCAGGGTGAGTTGGTCTACTGTAGTTTGAGATTTAGTCTAGTAGTTAAAACGCTCTCTAGAGATATGTACATATGGACTTACAGTAGTTAGAAGTAAACAGATGGCATTAGGAGTTACTCCAGAGTCGGTGTCTGTGTGCGTCATCGGATCTGGTTTTAACACAGCTGATTTTATTTTTTTTTCCATCCTTTTGTAAGATGGCCATGAGGTGAAGCTCGAACCATCAGGATCCTCAGGAGGACTCTTGGGTAAACTCAGAGGTGGGTGAAGTATGCAGACCTGTCTCAGTAACAAACTCGCTGCCCTTCTGTGCATGCACACACACACACACACACACACACACACACACACACACACACACACACACACTCTTGATCAGTAAGCTGCAGTAACGTGTCACGGTTTGATCAGCTGTATAAGCTGGTAAGGCTGAATAGCTTATAACTAGTGTCGTGTTCCTCAAGCAAAGTTGAGCCTTTAGGTACAGCCATTAATTAAATAGAAGCTTTCTAAAATATATATATATATATATACTATTTTAGCTTTCTCTTAGATTTTGGAATTAAGGACACGTAGAAGAGAGTGCGACAGTCCATGGAAGTAAATGGCTGTTTTGGGCACATGATGTGAACAAAATCATTTATGCTCATTTCATTTTAGCTAAGAGGGTCTGTGCTTATGGTTTTGCAGCAATGCAGAGGCATTAAAGACTCTGTTCTCCGTGACTAAGCACTAGGCATTAATTGGAAACTTCCTAGCCCTTAAAAATGTACTTCAGATGGCTTGGATCCGAAGTGTGAAACCCCTGAAGGCACGTTTAAAGATGGTACATCATATCAGATGGAACATCGAAATGAACAGCTGGTTTACTGGATACAGCTCAATAAAGTAGGCAGATGAATATAATGAGACATTACAGACAAGTGTCACGGTGCGAGCACGGCTTTATTCCTGCCCACGTGACCTTAGTGCATTGCAGTGCATAAAACCTTTCAGAAAAGAAAGATACTCCAGGTTGTATATGTGCATATAAAAGTGTAGGAAGAAATATATATATATGATGAAGCTAAATCAGGTATGCATTGTGTAGATGCTCTGTAAACAACTGCACACTTCATTGCTTCTGGAAACCGCACACAGTCCGGGGTTTAAATGAAGAAAGTGTGTGTATGACCCAGCAGGATTAGTACAGCATTTCTAAGCAGTAAGCTGTCTACAGTATAACATCACCATCAATGTCGAAGCAGTGCAACTATTACTGATAAGGCTTACTGACGGTTAGAAATGCTCTTTCTTTGAATTACAGTGCTAAATCCTGCCACATCGGAAATATTGGATTACGTTTTGTGGGTAGACAACGCTACAGTATACTTAATGCCAATTTTTAAAGTCAAAGGCTTGTAATAAGGTTTTGTTAAACTCAGAGGTGAAAGTGAAAGGGTGAAAGTTCATGTGCTCAATTGTTCAATAAATGAACTTTTGCAGTATGTAACAGGTTTTTGGGCTTTTGTTTTTTTTGCTGGGTACATCTTAATTTAGTTCTATTTGTATTGAGCTTTTGGAAATAAAATTGTATTTATTTATTTACTTATTTATTTTCACCCTTAACTTAGTCGTATCCAATTCTCACACGTTCCCCCTTAAGGCTACTACTATCAGTCAGGGAGGGCAACATGTTTCCTCCAGCTGCATCTTTTCAAACTGCTCGCTTGGAAGACAGCGCTATCCGCTCCTTCCGCTTGCGTGAGCTCACAGGCGCCCGTGATTGGCTGTCGAGCTGTGATCGATATAAGAGCTTAAAGTACCCCTTATGCTCTCTCCATGTCTCCGGGTATAAGTGGTTACAGTATCAACTGGGAATCAAATTAATGAATTCTGGAAATAAATTAGAAAAAAGTATGAATTATAACCATCAGTTTGTCCCTGATGAGAATGAGTTGAGGAAGATGGCATCAAAGAAAAACTACCTGAGATGACGACAATAGGAAGAAACCTTGAGAGCAACCAGACTCAACAGGCAACCCAACATCATTTGGGTGACATCAGATCGTATGTTCATAATACAGTCCTTGGTGTGTGTATATCTGTGTGCTCTGAGACTTGAAATTTCAATATAATCTGAAAGGTGATTAAGTAAAAATTTTAAAGTCCACTTTCGTTATTGGAGTCTCGGGTCCAAAACTGCTTATGGGGAATTTCAGTCCTTAAACTATTTAGCAACTGCAGTCACAAGCCATCCGGCATCAGCTACACTCCCTATATCTTATCATCCACTGCAGTCAGTTTCAGAATTTTACCACATAGTTTTGTTGAAAAACATATTTTGGCTAAAGACATTGATTTATAAGAATACATTTAAATGGTAAGCAATGAGGAAGGTGCGTCAGCTAAAGTTTTCACTCATCTTTACTAAGGGTGCCAAAGTTTATGGAGCTGACTGTATTGCAGTGGTGGTCAAATTGCATACAAGCTCATGTGTGTGTGTTTGTGTGTTTGTCCATCCTACCTACCGTGTTTATTTTCCCTGCTGCTGCTTAATAATTAAAATTGGTGCTTAGCTGAAATTTCTCTTGAGAAACTTGATTAAGGCGGCTGATGCGATGTTTCCAGCTTCTATTTAATATTTTTTTCAGATTTTAAAAATATTTTCTTACTCGGTGAACCATACTGTAGCTTAGATCCATCTTAAGGCTCAACTTTTCATCCTGGTGTAAATAACGCTTTATAAATAATCTAACAGTTGTAAATTCCTTATTTCTTACCCTTGCTTTAAAGTGAAGTAGTATATCCCTGACTTTAGTGAAACTTTGCCTGCTTTTAATGAAGTCTTTTTATGGAGTTCTCTCTCTCTCTCTCTCTCTCTCTCTCTCTCTCGCTCTGTTTCCTCAGGCAAAGCTGCAGGGACATTAAACCTGGGCAATTTCTTTGCAACCCACAAAGGCTACACACGGCAGGGCTTTGACCGTCTCAGCACAGAGGGCAGCGACCTGGAGAAGGATGACGAAGACGCCACTGACTCGGAGAATGAGGAATACTCCGCTCCTCCTCCCCCGGTTTCCTCGTCCTAATGACCTGACCCAGTCTCCGCCCTCTCCGTCATTGCTCAAACCCTTAAAATGTACTGCAATCTTATATATAAAACTTATACGCATTGGCTGCCAGTATATTTAATTTATTTGTGCAGAAACCTTTTTTCTCGATAGAAATATACGACTGCCACTTTAATTTATGATTTTAAGGGAGCAAGCGTGTAGAGAGCTAACACTGGTAGATTTAGGGATCTAGCTATCTGCTTATTTTTAATGGAAGAGGAGAAGAAGGTAGAAGTGTTTTTAATTTCAGTTCGACTGATATGTGCCGATTAATTTATCTTGATCAAACTTGGTACGTTTTTTTTTTGTTTGTTTTTGTAGTTTTCAGGTATCTGATCCAGATGTTAGTTCATCTCTTATTTGTACATTTGTGCCTTTTTGATTATGTATTTCGCCTTGTGCAGCACCTATATCACTACAGATGTGCCACTTTCTTCAAAGCGCTGCTATCGTCACTTGTATTTTGATTTATGTCGTGCCGCATTCAATGAAAAGAAAAAAAAGAGGATTATAAAGATGTATCTAAAGCTGTATTTACAACATTTTCCAAGCAGAATGTGAGATGTGTCTGATATTTGTTGTGACATACTGAGGTTTTATTGCAAGAATACTATTTTCAGTAATAATGTTATTTGTGTAATAAAGTGTCTGCAAAGCATTACTTTTTCGCTGGTGATTTTTAAAAAATATAATTCGTAATTTGTTTAATTTAAAATATAGATTTTTTTTTAATTGTATTTATTTCTTTATACCATTTAGGTGTAAAATGGTAATTAGCAGGTGGCATGGTGGTGTAATGAGTTTGCATGTTCTCACTGTGCTTGTTGGGTTTCCTCCGAGTACCCCAGTTTCCTCCCACAGTCCAAATACATGGATTGGCACCCTGTCCAAATTGTATTGCGCCTTGTGCTCAAAGTCTCCTGGGCACAGCCACTCTGTACAGGACAAGCGGTATAGAAAATAAATAAATGAATGTTAATTAATGATGAGCAGAAACGTACAAAAATCCATTAACTATGTTTGTGTGCATAATGCTGACATGCACATGCGGATATACAGTACGATAAAGTGATGTTCATATTCAACTACATCAGTGAATGAGTCACCCCTCACTCTCGCTCTCACACACAGGCGTAAATAACAAGGAATGAATTGCAATCAATCTGATCCTGTTCATCTAATACATATGTATCTGATTACACCTGATTAGTTAATCGCTTCCGTTAATAGGTGTGTGTGATCTGGGAGGGGGGGGGGTCTGCTGGAATGTTGCGCCAACCTGTGCACTATTCCCATCAACTGATGGCTTAATGATTTATTTTAAAGAATAATATTTTACAGTAAAAACTCTAGCTGTGCACCATCATTACAACTAAGGTCCTTTAAGCCCTACACATCTCAGACATTTATAAATGTTAAAGCGTTAACCTACAGTAAAAAAAAAAGAATATAAAGCTTTTTTTCCCACCTTCATTATAATCTATTAAATAGCCAGCTTAAAGTGGCTGCCTGTGTTAAAACAGTGACCTGGACTCTCAGACATTTCTCCCTTTTGATTGTTACACTTAATGTGAAAATGGTCATATCCTCTCCTTTTTAATTACTATTTTGTCCTTGGAGTAGAGAGGAGTCTTCATACCGAGGTGTGGGAAAGATTTTGTGTCACTTAGTCTTGTTTTGAGTCGTTAGACCACATTAAGGCTTTTTTTTTTTTATTGATATTTATATTAATATTTATTTATCTGTCTATTTATTCATTTTCTCAGCATGGAGTAAAGGGATTCTGAGCTGAGGAATTACTCCAGTGCCATCTAGTGGTGCTTAGAAGCGTCAACGTTTTGACTGAAGAAAGTGCGAGGGAGGGAGGGAGGGAACACATCATGTATGAAATGTTGTTAGAAATATTCAGGTTTTTTTTCTTTTCTGCAAATCTATTGTTCAAGTGTTAAATCTAACTAATTTATATCTGATTTCATGTTAAATGCAATATAGGCTTTTTCTTACATTTAAATAACACAGATGAATAATTCCATTTTTACCTAATTTTCCAATTTCAATTACCTAATTCCATATGTGTTATTTTATAGTTTTGAAAGCCCCAGTATTGCTGTAGAATGTAGAAAATAAATCACTAAACAAAAACAAAGAAATTTGCAAGTGTTCTAAAACTTTT
>JAQMYJ010000009.1:18653113-18669517 GCA_030014305.1 Clarias laeviceps
AAAGAGCAATAAAGAGTAATAAAATAAACAGTCAATATTTGGAGTGAAAACTCATTGCTTAAAATCAGGAGTTTTAGGGACAGATTTGTGCAGGTTTATAAGAAAACATTAATATAATAAACATCATACTACTTTACTCTGTATAATGAATATCAATTGATAGACTGTATATATGAAATAGACTGTACATTAATATAATATATAGACTGAATATATGAATAGACTGTATATAATTGTATTAAATAGACTGTATACATAAATAGACTGTATATTCATATATTAATAGACTTTAGATATAAATAGACTATATATTAATATATTATATAGACTGTATATATGAATAGACTGTATATTAACATATTACATAGACTTTATATACTGTATGAATAGACTGTATATTAATGTGTACACTGGACTCTTTCTGATCCTCCACACCTTAAACACCATTCTGTTTCTCTCCATTGACCGGGATGAGAGTGTGTACTTGGGGAAGTGTGAATAAATTGCAGCCTGCAACATTTTAAAGTTTGTGCCAGAAATTGCAGCAGAAGCATCTGGCTGAGTAAGGTGTAACAGCATATGGAAAAGAAAAAAAACCTTCTATTATTAGTACAGAAACATAGACGTGTACGTACTGTATATATCTATGCGTAGCTCTATAGTGATAACCATTATCTGAACACAGATGGCTGTTACTGACACACTCTGGTTCTTATAGATAACAGCCAAGGCTTAGATAAGAGGAAAATATGGGCAAGAACAAAAACATCATGACCCGATGAAGAGTTACAGTATGTGTGTGTCCTGAGTGAATGAAGAAAAAAAAAATCAATCAGGGATGTATTAACACATGACAAACATTACGCAACATACTGTATGTATGCATATATGCAAAGAAATCACGTGAAATCTGTTTGAATTATTATTTAATTGTCACAGAAACGGTAAATAAAACGTGCCAGATGATCATATTATTATAAGTAATAAATCAATAAGTCCTAAATGAGTAAGCTACTGTACAGTGTGTTAGGTAGGATCATTTAAAATAGATGTATTCCTATCATGCTTTGATGGCTAAAACCACCCCAGTCTGAAACTTCAGAAAAGTTAATAAAAGAAAACAAATACAAACACTGTTCAGTCTCTTGTCAGATTGAAATACAACCAGCGCCACTGTCTCCTGGCAGATCTTCCCCCTGTGTGCCATCCAACTCCAACAAATGATCCAGAATACAGCTGGATGACCTGTTTTCATCTCCTTAAGTTCTCCCACATCTCCTCATTGCTCTGCTCCCTACACTGGCCTTCTGTAGCTGCCTGCATTATTTAATACACTGATTCTTGCCACCAACGCCAATAACAGACCAGCTCTCACCGGTCATAAATACATAAGGTTTGTTAACACACATACTGTAGGAGTGAATTATCCTGCAAAGCACAAAACACTGGCACCAAGGCATAGACAGTCAGATACAGTCATGGGACGAAGAAGCTGGATGCATTTTTATTTATCATGGCCAAAATAACAACTGTGTTGACAGCAACAACAACAACAAAAGAAAGTACAACAGATTTCAATATATATTTTTGGAGAAATATCGATCCATTCTTCTTTAGATCACTTTCATTTATTGATGCCTGAGGGCATCAGTTTATACACAGCACTATTAAGATTCCGCCACAGCTTCTCAGTGGGATTGAGGTCTGGGATTTGACTCTGGGAAAAATCTGGGATTTTACAACTAATATATATTTTCTATATTTGAACAGCAAAAATTAATTTTCTATATTTGTACAGCTACGTTTTTCTTATTTTTAATATTTAGTTCTTATCCTCTATAGCTATATTTTCTATAGTTAAATTTTTTCTAAATTTTCTTTCTTATTTTATTTCATATTTATCTCTTATCGATAATCCGTTTTAAGGTCACAGGTGGTTGTATAAGCTTTACACTGCATATCGTACTGTGTATGTGACAAATAAAATTTGAATTAGAATTTATTATTATTATTGTTACACATTGGTCTCAACAAAACGAAATAAATAGATTCATTCATCTCCTATCCCAGGAGACTCAGGGCACACAGTGGGCTACACCCCGGACTGGGTGCCAATCCATTGCATGTCACACACTCACACTACAGGTAATTTGGGGACAGCAATTAACCTACTCTGCATGTCTTTTGACTGTGGGAGGAAAGCCACCAAGCATGGGGAGAACTCCAGGCACACAGTCATGAGGCAGAAATCGAACACTCGACCCTGGAGATGGAAGGCCACTGTACTAACCACTACGGCACCAGAACAAAGGACATCATTCTCGAATTTTGTGATTTGTCGTAATTGTCATAAAGGATGTAACTGTTCAGTTGTTTTCTTAGTGCAAAAGGCTATATTTCAATTTGTGTGCAGATGGCCTTAAAGGAACGGATTAAGAAAATGCACTGTTTTTTTAACACAGAAAACGTGTTATTCAAGCTTAACAATAGCTAACGATATTTTTTATTAAACTTTAAACACTATATAACCAAAAGTATGTGAACACCAGACCATCACACTGATAATAATTGACTTTCCCAAGCTGTTACCAAAATGTGCACAGAGTTGTATAAGATTTGTTTGTTTGCAGTAGAATTACAGCATTCCTTTATTAGAACTAAAAGATAAAAACAGTTTCCAGTATAAGAAACTGCTTTGAAATAAAGTTAGAGTGAAGGAATCTGAGTGGCATTTACAAAACCCTGACCTCAGCCTTGATAGAAACAAAAAATGCTTTTCAGGCTTCATCACTTTCCATCAGTGCTTGAACTTACTAATGTGTTTGTGGATGAATCCACCGATTAGTTGTAGCCACCGATATTTTAGAATTATTGTGCACATTTGTGTTGCATTAGTGAGGTTGGGCGGCGGCGTCAAGTTAGGAGGACTGGAGCACAGTCGCCGTTCCAGTTCATCCCAAAAGTGTTCAATGGCAAAGAGGCCTGTGAGGGACTTTGTGGAGTTTTTCCACTCCAAATTTGGCAAACCATGTCTTCATGGAGGTTGCTTTGTGTACAGGCCAGTGTCAGACTGCAACATATTTTGACCATGTTTAATTCCACGAAAATGAAAGATTCAATTATTTGTACAGCAGAGTGAAATTATTATTATTTTTGTTCACATATTCCAGAGTGTGGGGTCAGCCCAGATACACTACCCCTGAAGGAGATATGGTTAAGATATGGTTACCTTGCTCAACAGTGCCAGCTTGGCGATGCTGGGGCTTGAACCCCCAACCTTCCAGACAGCCTTAACCAACTATATGCCCAATGCTGGTCCTACCAGAGAATGGTTTCTATCCATCAACCTCTGGGTTATGGGCCCAGCATGCTTCCGCTGCACCACTCTGCTAACCACAAACTCCCCAGATGGGACTCGAACCCACAATCCCTGGCTTAGGAGGCCAGTGTCTTATCCATTAGGCCACTGGGGCTAAATTATAATGTTACACCATAAGGAGAGATTCTAGACTACTGTATATGGAACAAAGTATTTGACCAAACCTGCAATGACATTGTATCCAAATATATATACTTCAATATGGAGTTGATCCATATTTTTTGGCACCTTCCACCCCTCTTGTAAGGCTGTCCACAAGAGTTTGAAGTGTTTCTGTGGGAATTCGTGCCCATTCACTCCGTAGAGCATTTATGATGTCAGGCACTGATGTTGGACAAGAAGGCCCGGCTCGCAATCTCTGTTCTAGTTCATTCCAAAGGTGCTCGATGGGGTTGAGGTCAGTGTGGTCTGTGCGGGCCAGTCAAGTTCTTTCACACCGAACTCATCAAACCGTGTCTTTATAGTCTTTGCTTTGGGTACAATATGGTACTTACTGTTTTAGGACTCTTTTTATTTTATTATAATTATTATTTTTTACTTTTCCTTTCTACTCAATAACAACTGTGAGCAACTGTAACCAAGGATAAACAATTTCCCTCTGGGATTAATAAAGTTCTTTGAATCTTGTGCACTGGGGATGCACAGGCATGTTGGAATAGAAAAGGGGCCAATCAGGGGAGGCAACTGCTGCCACAAAGTTGGAAGCATAGCATTGTTCAAGCTGTCTTGGAATGCTAAAGCTATTCAATAATTAACAGGTTTGGCCAAATACTTTTGTCCATGGACAAAAGTGTATATACAGTATATATATATATATATATATATATATATATATATATAATTTATTTATTTATTATTTATAACTGATTTAAAACCACAACTTATGGTTGTGATGGTCAGCTGTCTACAAAACCATTTATCTCGCTTCTCAAGACGTTTCGTTGCTGACGTCACAGCTCCGGGTCGTGACGTCACTCCGTGGTACTTGCCGTGTCGCTTTTTGATGCGGCTCTTTGAAAAGTCGCGTGCACGAGCTTTTAGCTGTTAGCTGCTGCTGCTGGTGTTGTTGTTGTTGTTGCTCGGAGACAAGAGGGGAAAGAAATAACTATAGTAATTAATAAAAATTAGAGCTGCATTCACGTTTTTGTTTCGCTCTTTTATTTTTTTTTTCTTTAAGAAAATGTATCGATATTTCCGTTAGCGAGGCTAAAGCTCAGCTCAGGTTCCAGTTGGCTAACTGAAGAAAGCTAGTTTTACATTTCCACTCCGCTCCTCGAGCTAGCCAGTTTCAGGGTTTATAAAGCTAGCGAAACGTTACGAGGCGAGAAACAGGATTTACAAACAACAAGTATAAAATAAAAACAGTCCTTCTGATGATACAGTGATACGAGGTAAGTGAAAGCGCTAGCTGTGGGTTATTGTTTAGTGCTTGGAAAGAGTTAAGCAAGCTGCAGGAAGGGAGGAAGTCGGTACAGTGCTGAGTTTGTTCTCTCTACACACTGTTTCCATTTGTGCATGCAGAATATAATGTAACCGAGTATAATATATAATATGCATGGAATATTTGCACATCTTTGTGCTTGCTGCTGGAAATACAGTGTGGATTACAATGTAATTAACTCATGGCAATGATGCACAGTCTCTTATCATTTGGTATCAGAGTGATGAGAGTGATGGAGAGTTTGGAGTTTCAATAAGAAGGAAATCTCTTCAGGTTGCTGTGGTGTGCTGCTGACGACACTAAACAAATGAAATTCAAACTCGCTGATAGAGTACTCAACCCTTAAGAAATAAAAATCAAGTAGAGAGTAGGTATGTTTGGTATTTCAGGCATGTTTCGGTCATGCTTTTGTGCGACATGTCCAAACCATCTCTGTGTTTCAAGCCAGTGACAGATGGTCACCGAGAATCTCCGCCCGTTGCCTGTGTTTTGATAATCGTCCATGTTTTGAGTCCAGCTGGAGGTTTAAGTATTCAGCTTTACTCAGGTTGGTGTGTTGCACAGACTAAAGTCTATACAGCTTGAATGGAAAATCATATTTCAGTACGATACACAAGTTCTGGGACATTGGCGGCCTAGTGATAGGTTTCTCGCCGTCCGATTCCCACACCCAATGCCCAAACTCCAGTCACTGGATGCAGTTCTGGTCCCAAGGTCGGATAAAATGTGAGTGTTGCATCAGGAAGGGTATCAGGCATAAAACCGGTGTCAAGTTGTTGTGCGGATCGGATGGGAGCAGACGAAAAACGTAACGATACCACAATTTATTTAAGTTCTACATACTCATACTAAAGATCTTTCCAAAACTCTTAAGCATACAGTATATTATAAATTTCTAAAAGAGGAAGGATTTTTAATTTGCCATCATCTAGAAGAGCACAGATTCCCCTTTGAGTCTGATTCCCCTCAAACTTTCTTCCTCAGAGAGTTCTTCCTTCCCACCGTTACCTCCAACTTGCTCATTAGTAATACTGTATATACCTCATACCTTCAGGGTTGGTGGTTTGAATCGCAGCATGTTCTTCAGTAGCAGGTTCTTCTTGTGCTTGCTGTTTTTCCTCCTGATCACAGAGGAGGAAAAGGCGGGATGTTGTAGGTTGATTGGCATAGTCCTCAGAAATGTAACTTCTTTAGCAGCAATGATTACTAGTGTGAAAGTTATAGGTTGTTGTGGCCAACCATCACTGAATGGATGGATGTAAAGATGGTTTTGTGGATAGACATTTGTCTCCACACCACTGTAAAGCTAGTTTGTGTGCTAAGTATATAAATAAAATCAAGTTGAACTGATAGTAGATTAAGCATCCATTCAGGTGGTGGAGCCACATCATCAAAAAATAGAAATTAACAAATTTGTTTATTCATCTTTATCAATTTTAACTGATTTTATTATACAGTATGGTATAAATGTCATAGTAGTTAGCACCGTGGCTTCGTGCCTTCAGGGTCGAGTGCTCAATTCCCGTCTCCGGTCCGTGTGGATGGAGTTTACACGTTCTCCCCATGCATGGTGAATTTCCTCTGGGTAGTCTGGGTTCCTCGCGACTACCCACAGACCTAATTCAGCGTTGCCAAATTGCCCGTTTTGTGTGTCTGTGCATCCTGCGATGGATTGGCACCCTATCCAGGGTGTCCCCCGCCTCGTGCCCAAAGACTCCAAGGGTGAGCGGTATAGAAGATGAATGAAAAAATGAATGAAAAAAATTATTTCTTCATCTTTATTCTGAGTCGGATGGCTGTAAATTCCGGAACTCTAGAAATTCCGCAATCATAGGAACTCTGCTCATAAGTTGAGATCCCCAAGTTCTCAGCACTCACTGTCATGGTTTTGGTGTTGAGAGGAAACCATGCCGAGAAACTGTGCAGAGATGGCACCCCGGGCTCACAATCGAACACTGGAGCTGAACCAACATGTCACCCGTGGTGACATTGCTATCATATCGTGTACTGTACATCATTGTCATATTATTCAATATTTAAAGACAGTGATATTTAATATCTTCACAAAAAAAAAATTTAAGCGAGTGATAAGAAAGTAGGACAAATAAAACAATCAAGTCTAAAGAGCTACTTGATACTGTGAGTTCCTGTGAGTCAGTGTGTTTGAAATACTGATGATTTGTGCATTATTCTTCAAAAGCATGTTGTATTGTAATTTATAACACAGCACCGTTGAACGCTCGGTTACCAGTTGATCGAAATGTATTAATCATTTTCCACAAGAGCAGCTTTCACAGTAGTGTTGACTGTAATTCAAAGTCCAGGTTTATAGTAACATGCTCAGTCTAATATGGGCTTGTTTCTATAGGAACAACTCGCGCAGATGATGGTGAGGTGAGAGCTGTTTATAGCTGCCTTTGCATGAGGGAAAGCAGAAGACTGATTTGCATCAGAAATGACATTCAACAACATTAAATGTAACTGTAAATAAATATTATTATTATTATTATTATTATAAAAAATATTATTATCCTTATTATCAGCGATTTGCTGTGTTATTAGAAGAATTAAACACACCAGGACATGCTGTAATAGCAAAGTCAACCTTGACATAGTTAATTATTTTCCAGTAGTGTCATGCTCTGTCATGCTTTCTTCCAAAATAATTTTGTAATATCAATTATTGTCTCCACCCCAAGTTAGCTTGGCACTTTCCCAGTTTCCAAATGCCTTTCGACTTTTACTCTGACCTACTCGCTGATTAAAAAATAAACCACAATCTTGGCTGCACGATTTAATCTTTAAAAAAATATATATTATTTTTATTATTTTAACAGTTTTTTTTTTTTTTTGACCCACACACGATTGCGATTTAAACTGTTAAACTATTAAGTTTATCATTTAGGTTTTAGACATATTTATCTAAGCTAACAGATAAATCACATTAAGAAGACGTTTGCCAACATTTATTAAGCACCTCAACAGTTTTAGGAAATAAACAACTTATTAATATAGTTATGTAATAAATTCCAGTCTTTTCCGTTTAGATAATTGTATTGGGTCCATATTTTTATGTGATCACTTTGCTCTGAAAGGGATGATACTTTCTGAGGTTTCGGTTTATTCAGCCATTTTTGCTGTTTTTTTCTTTATCCACTGAGTATTTGTTGGAGGTTAGGTATTCATGTGTGAATCTGAGGCTGAGGAATGAGGTCTGAGGACGTTCCAAGTAAATGTCAGAGAGTGCTGTCAGCAGTTGGGGAACATGAACTGAATGTTTTCTTTACTGCTGGACAGTTCAGTTAGAACTCTGCTGTAGTCCAGCAGTCTGATATTTTCTTGAATTTGTACTTTTTTTGGGGGTGTAGATGAGTGTGGGTGTGGACATGGGTGTGGAAGGATCTGTGCAGGTGTGGGTGTGGCTGGGTGTGGGTTTGGATGTGGTTGTGAGTAGGGATGTGGAAGTGGGTGTGGCCCGGGAATGGGTGTGGCTGAGTGAGGTGTTGATGTGGTTGTGGGTGTGGTTATGGCGGAGGAATTGGATGTGACTGGAGTGTGGAAGTGATTGTGGGTGTGGTTGTGGGCGTGGCTGATTGTGGGTGTGAAAGTAATTGTGGAAGTGATTGTGGGTGTGGATGTGGTTACATGGCTACACTTCATGAATGATGAAATATTCCTGAAATAATGTCAATCTATAGAGAAATTTCTTTACTTTTTTTATTAATTTCGATAAAGAAAATCTTGTTTCCATGACACGTTTCGCCTCGTGCGATGTAGTTATAAGTTACTCATAAGTTCGTCATTATTGGCTAATAGATATTATATGCATTCTGGGTAATGACTGAAAAACTGAGCATAGACGATTTGATTTATTACGTGAATGTTTATGAGAGTAACTTTCATAAAGGATGTATGAAAATGTGTTTCACCCTCTGTGGAATTCCTGATCTTACAGTCTGTGTGATTAATCTGCCACACCCGATAGGAAAAAGAAAAAAAAAAGTTCTCTGAAGCACTTTAATTTTAAAAGAATCCACTGAGAGTGGTTCTGGGAACTGTCTCTGTTGATATAAGCGATATCCATTAGTTTTATCTTTCTATTCGTGCAAAAGGGCAAATTTTTATTTATTTTATTTATTCACGCTCTCTGAGTGCGTCTGTGTGTTTCTTTTCTTTCTTTTTCATATTAACATGAAGAACATTCTCATGGCTCGCTGTAAAGGACAGGAAAGAGGCAGAGGCCCAGCAGCTCGGCTCTTTTAACCGTGCTGGCTTATGACCCGGCGCTGGGAGCTGCTCCATTCTCCTCCTGCCCTGTTGAGCCGAAGGGCAGGGCACAGCACGGGAGTTTGGCTTGGCACCGCGGCACAGCAGGCACAGGGCGCAGCGGGTCGGAGATATGTCGGAGACCGAGGATGCTGATCACCCTCGCTTCTTCGTTGGTGCTGATGAAGGAGAAGGAGAGGAGCTGCTGGACCCGTGCCGAGTGCTGGGCTACGACTGCCTCTATGAGCATGTTGAAGAGGAAGATGCGGATGAGGAAGAGTATGACTCGGTATGTTAGATTATTAATTCTGCCTGTCTTCATACAGTACACCGTACTTTAGCTCTGGTGTGTTTCCCAGGCTTGTGATGGCTAATGATGGTTAATAACAGATGGTGAGCATCCATGGTGGCTTGTTACATAAACCTGAAAATCACTGAATGTTGTGTTAGTAGATCATTCTGACTAGGGAGTGTCGTCATCAGGGACCCCAATACGATATCACAATATCAAGGTGCCGATTAGGTTTTTATTGCGATTTTGTAAGCGTCACGATTTTATAAATTCGATTCCATATTGTGTGTTTTATTTTTTATTTTTTCCTTCATATTTTGTTAGAATCCTAAACAAATTTAGCTAAATCCATTAGTTTAGAGCATGCCACCTGCAGGATTATAGAGGAACAGCAACATGTATGAATAAAAATTAATAAAATTCATTAAAAAAATTACCAATTAAAAAAATGTTTTGGGAGTCAGTGTGCCAGTACATGAATAGCCACATGAAAGAATCATGATACATCACTGAATGTATATATTTTTTTCCCCATCTCTAGTTGTTAGTGCAAATTTCTTTACTTTTCCTATTAATTTTGATAATGAAAATCTTGTTACGTTTCGCCTCCTGCACTCTGGTTGACTTGTAGTTATAAGTTATTCAAAAGTGCTTAGTCATTATTGGCTAACGTATATTATATGCATTCTGGGTAACGACTGTAAAACTGACCATACTGAGCAAGTGTGTTTTGTTGAAGTGTACAATCCCAAACTAGAACATTTGATTTGCAAATATTTGCAAATAGCCTACTAGCCTACCGAATCAACTCACCTGATAAAATTTTTTTAAAAAAGGATAATCTTTTTCTCCTTTAGAGAATAGCTTTGAGTTTGTGCTATATGTCTAACTGCGCTCACTGTACAAGCCTCTGGAGGCAGTATGATCATCTGCGGTTGCTTCAGATGGTCAGGTCTAGACTCAGCAATGTTGTGTGGCAATAAAAATAAAAGTCTGCTGATGACCTGAATGCCCTGACCCGCCCCCCCATGACAATGCCAAGATTCATCAGACTCGCGTTGTGAAATAGTGCTTACGGAAACATGAGGAATCATTTTCCACACATGAATCGACCCACCATAAAGTTAAAGGTAAAATCGATTGAAAGTGTGTGCCTATTTTTATTTATTTTTGTTTTTTTCTTTTGGCCAGTCATAAATGAATGGTTGTTCCTTTTATCTGGCAATCACATACATTACAGTTGCAGTGGATTGAGATTAGTTTAAAGACTTTTTTTCAATTAAAGGGCTTTTATTTGAAATAAATCATTCTAAATTGTAAAAAAGTAAAAACTAGGACATTTATCCTGGCGGTTTGCAAGTTCAGTGACCGTATAAATCTTGTCATGCTTTTGTTGATGTATTTATCCAAATAAGCATTTGGCGCAGTAAAACACAGCATAAATTTTTTTTTTATTGTTTTACATTACACAGCCTGTCGTAGAGCGACAACCATGTCTGCCCTCTTAAGCGTTTCACCAGCTGCTGAGATTAAATTGCTGGGCTAAATTGAGTGCTAAAATGGGGTGTTCATTCCATCCCGCAGCCTCCAGAGAGACAGATAGTGGTAGGAATCTGTGCCATGGCCAAGAAATCCAAGTCCAAGCCCATGAAGGAGATCCTGGAGCGTCTCTGTCTGTTCAAATACATCACGGTGGTCACGTTCGAGGAGGAGGTCATCCTAAACGAGCCTGTGGAGAACTGGCCACTGTGCGACTGTCTTATTTCATTCCACTCCAAAGGTGAGCGAGGTGGTGTTTGTTTTGTGCACACAAACAAACACACACATACATACACACGCACGCATGCACAGGCTGATTTATATTCTTGGTGCGCTGCCATAAAGTGTCTGGGAAGGTTTGTACAAATAAGCTTTTAAGGGTGTTTCTGAGGAATTAGAAACCGTCACAAACATGTTCCGTCCTATTTGTCTTATGGGTTATTTAATGTGAATGAAATGTAAATATTAGTCTTCGGTCTCTGAGAGTAACCATTTACTGGAGCTATTGATCTTACACTCTTCATAAACTTCCCTTTAATCATAAGTCAAAAAGTTTTGAGGAAACTTTTCCTGTGGTAACTAGTTACTGTAATTTAAATCTATACTATCAAAATGTACTGTCAAAATGCAGTGGGAATTCTATAAAGTTATAATTCAGCCTTTTCTCTTTGTTACTTAAAGGATTTCCACTGGACAAAGCTGTAGCTTATGAAAAGCTCAGGAATCCATTTGTGATCAATGATCTGGATCTGCAGTACTGCATTCAGGACAGGTGAGCCTCATTGTGCGGAGGATTTGCTAAAAACTGTACGACAGCTTGAACCCGGCTCCCCCTGAGGATGCGTTCGGTTTGTTTAACACTAAGAACATCTGCTGTTTTGGTCATGTGTGACACGTTTATTTTTAATCTGATTAGCCGAGGCAAGGGACTGCTGGAAGACTGCTGCTTCCACGTGCTTTACCAAAAGCCATCTACCTACTGTAGAGAATACTGTATATCATTCCACATGGTGTAGATTTTATTTTAAACTGGCATATACATAGCAAACCAAAGATTATTAATGTATTTGTATACATTATGGGCTATTTCATAATTAATTATTATATGGGGTAATTGACGGCAACCTGTTATTTGTTGATTTTTATAATTATTTTCATTGATAAGGTTTGTTTTTCGTAATCAAACTCCGTACACTCTTGTACGGCGCCCATGAAACACAAACAAACGGCATGGCTTACTCTTAAAAAAAAAAAAAAAAAAAGGCAAGTAGGCTATGAAAGCTGAATCTTTAAAGATGTATGGACAGATCATTGTATGTTTATTCTTCCTGTGAGAAGTTTAAAACCAGTTTGTCTCATATCTTCCGAAACCGCAGTGCTAATAAAAAGCAATAGTGTGGAACGGCACTATGAAATAAACAAGGCTCGTTAAAGAAAAAATACCTGCAGCAGTGTGTGATGAGGGCGTGTAAAATACCCAAACTGAGAGCACATTGTTTTGTGCTAAAATCAAAATGTTGAGTGAAAGTGATGTTATGAACAGTCATGTGCCGGATTTAATAATCTACTTTAAACAGGGAGTGTATTTGGCTAATGACGAAAGGACAAAATTCTTATAAACGCCCTGTTAAGTAAGATACTCAACCGTACAAAACGTAACTTTTTTTTGTTTTAATAAGTTAAGGTTTTAGAGTTCTGCCGTACAGAAAGACAGGCAGACATGTATGTGGGCTTTAATCTGAAATAATAATATCATTGAATACATTAAAGCTGATCAGCTTAATTTAAACAATTACTTAAAACTCCTTACCGATCGACGACGGGTACTAACGCTAGTAGCATATAATCAACACAGAATGCTTTGTTCTATTTTGAAGTTCTCAGACAAGCTTCCCTTTTGTTTTCCTTATATGAAAAGTTTATTTTATTATAATTTTTTATTATTATTATAATTTTTTTTTTTTAGAATTTGACACATCCTTTATTTCTGTGTTGTGTGACTCAACAGGAGGGAAGTGTATCGAATCCTGAAGGCAGAAGGGATCCAGCTTCCACGCTACGCTGTCCTGAACAGAGACCCAGCCAGACCAGAAGGTTTGTATTATGGTTTAAAGACATTCTCTGAACTTTATACAGCAGTGTCCTTGTGTGCAAACGTGGAACTCTATAAATGACAGAATGTTTAATTGTTCAGCTTGACCAAAGTCATGGAAGTGGAAGAAGAGACCTTT
Source organism: Clarias laeviceps (assembly GCA_030014305.1). NCBI lineage: Eukaryota > Metazoa > Chordata > Actinopteri > Siluriformes > Clariidae > Clarias > Clarias laeviceps. The sequence continues at coordinate 18,666,262 of JAQMYJ010000009.1, forward strand.
TATCAAATACAGCTGGTTCTCTACTCCCACTTTCCCATTTAGCTTTAAATGTTTCATCATGCCGGTGTGTACTAAATCTGAATTCTCCATTGCTTCTTTCGTCCGTGCTGTCTGATGGCCTGAAACTCATAATATACAGGAATGCATCTGTCTAGATCACCCTTTGCGTTGCTTTATAAAGCACAGGCTAGCAAACGGAGCACCACAGAGACTCAGGGATTGGGTTCTCTCACATACCAGAGTGTTTGGCAAGACCTTTAGCCGCACAAAAAACCCAATCAACCCAGTCTGTGTCCGTGGTAACGGAGCTGGTGCCATGGCAACATCTGTCACACATTGCTGCTCTCTATCCTTCTTTGTGTCGCTCCTTCTCTTGTTTGCCTGATGGGATTGTACTCGTGAGACTTGCTTTATCAGTGACATAAAACAACAAAGCAACCAGCTTCTGCCACTTTCATTTCCCTTCTCCTACAAGTCTGTTTCTCAGTTCCCATGAGCCTTTAGACTGATCTAATGATCTACTTTCTTTTTTTCCATATTCAAGCTTAAGGTTGTCAAAAAAACGGCATGCGAAAATTGCATCTTTTTTTTTTTTTAAATCGAAGTCATCTCTTGTGTACTGTTATGTAATCGAGCGGAAATGCTGTTAACAGTTTCCAAAGCGATGCATCAAAGCTTCTTTCAGAACTGTTTATTTTAATCATGCAAATAAGTGAGAAAGTGTCTCGTCTTCCTCAGAAGGTTTCTATAGCTCAAACTACAAAAACCCAAAACAGAAAGATGTTTAGTAAACACCCCATGTCTCACTTTCTTCCCGTCTCATGGGAATGTTAAAGAAGGACTTTTGCATAAATGCTAATGTGGATGAAAACTAATTGGTGCTGTACAGCTCGATTACAGACATTGACATTTCTAGGTGAGGGAATCCTCATAAGTGATACCGCAGGAAAGAATTAAATGGAATAGTAGACATTTCTGTGACTGAAGAGCTAGAACAGCTTAAAAGCATTTTGTCAGCACCGCACAGCGCTGTAGTTATTAATAGAAGATCAATCGGGGCAGGGTGGAAACGGTTTGGCTGACATTTTTGTTGTCAGAAAGATCTGACTGCTGTTCTTTGTCTCGGTAAGACCACACTTTAATCAGTCCCTTCTGAGCAATCACGATGGTGCAGCTTGTGCCTTGAGTGGAACACTTGGAGAAATCACAACATGATCATTACCAGGTTCAGTAACACACATTACTGCGCTCTTGTCTTGTGTTAATCACTTGTGATCCTCGTAGTCATCTGGGTTTGTTTACTTATTAGAAACATTATGTTTTCCCTCTAGTATGATCAGAAAGGTGGCCAACTGTGTGGCATAAAATCATGCAGATACTTGCGCCTACAGGTAATGTTCATATCCATCATCAGAATGAAAGGAGGAAAAAAAAAAAGAAAATGATTTGACCAAGCCATGTCTTTGGCAATATTGTATGTAAAAAAAAAAAAATAAAAATTTAATCATGCACAAGAGACTTTAGAGTTGACTCAAAATGGTGCAGTAAACTAAAAAAAAGTTTACAGCAGCAGTTCTGCAGACTGAATTGATGAGAGACAGGTCAACAGACTGGTTCTAGCTGCAGAAAGGCTACACTAACTTAGATAACCACTCTGTACAATTGTGCTTCTCAGAAAAGCATCTCATGTTACACCACTTAATAAACCTGTGAGCTACAATTTGATTGCTAAAACAGACACAAGCTGCATTCCATTTAACACCCAGAATCACAGTGCTAAAAATGTGTCCCTGATACCAGCACATCAGAAATTTTTACCCCATGAACTCCAATTCTCAGCTTTTTTTGAGAACTTAACTACCATTACTTCATATACTTCCGTTTAATTTAACTGGAAAATACAATTAAATAAAACAAAACCACAGTCTTGGACTACTTTAGATGGGACATGGTGAGCACTAACAAACCACACAGCATTTTTATTTGGTTTTAAGGTGCCAGCTACCAGCGTGTGTGTGCAGTTGGCCACATCCTTCCAAACTGCTGCTTATACAATATTAGGGGTTGATTTGCTCAGACCAGTATAATCGGTGCTTTCACTTTTCTAAATTGTTTAACGTCGCTCATGAAATCATGTATGGTTTTTGACTGCCAAAGTCGAGCAAAGTGAACAAACAACACTTAAAAGGCCTACTTTTGTGGGGTTTTTTTTCAAAACTGATTGGGGACATGTTAATTGACTTAATTGCACATGAATGAACTTGCAGTTAAAATCAAGAGCATTGCATCAGACCATCTTTCAAGCTGAGAGCTGAATTATTCCAGATTCACGCATCAACTAGCTGCCATTTTCACTAGGCTAGGCTTAGACTACTCTTTTAAGTGCACTTTAAAAGTGAAGTGCCTGTAAAAACAAAAAATGTGTCAAGTTTAACAGGTCAGATAGTAAATTATTAGTGTTTGGAATGCTTGGCCTCCTGCAATTGAAATATGAACTGCATCTTGAAAAAAAATTGTTTCAAGAACCACTGTTTTAACATTTACCAACATCAGCATACATTAAGAAACATTAGAGCACTCTTTAGACCATTATTATTATTATTATAATTATTATTATTTTTGTCTTTTTTCCACTTACTATATTTAGACCTAATTTTTGTAGTGACCGCTGCAAATCCTTCACATGATTGCACTTTAACTTTTACTAATTTATACAGGGTGGCCAAAAATATGGACCCATAGGTTAAAAATCTTTTTAAAGTATGCAGCACATTTTGGAAACTTCTGACGTTACTGCAATTTGGTCTATGTTGAATCCAAGAATGTTGGATGTTTCTTGGATTCATGACTGGAGATCATTCAAATGCTGGGTGAAGTTGCATTGTAAGAAATCAGCAGTAAAAACCAGAGCTATGTTTAATAGTAAAAGTTAAAGCATTTCCACAGGATTGTGATTAAACAGCTGTGTGGCCATAAGAAAACCGCTTAGTCAGGCTAATCAGGGGGAAAAAGTTTTCATAATCATAAAGGGAGCATAAAGATTGGAGCAGTGGAAGAAGGTGATGTGGTCTGATGAGTCCAGACTGACCCTACTCCAGAGCGATGGGTGCATCAGGATAAGAAGGGATGCACCCATCACTCATAGCTGATTGGAAGCGGTGTTATTCAATTCAATTCAGTTCAATTAAATTTTATTTGTATAGCGCTTTTAACAATTGGCATTGTCCCAAAGCAGCTTTACACAATCAAAAGAATT
>JAQMYJ010000009.1:18669617-18686794 GCA_030014305.1 Clarias laeviceps
GTAGACTTGTATGAACTATCGAACTGTCAAGTCCTCAGAGAAACAGCTGCCAACACCAGTCGAGGCCACCAGTTATGATCAGTGGTTGCTTCAGTTGGTCAGGTCTAGAATCAGCAACGTTATGTTGCAATGAAACGAGGTTACCTGATGACCTGATTGTACTAAATGACCAGGTATCACATCAATGCGTTTTCTTTTCTGAGGGCACAGACATGTACAAGAACTCAAATTGTGAAAAGTGATTCTGGGTGCATGAAGAGTCATTTTCACACATGAATATGAGAATACAGTACATTGCACAAAATTAACAATAGCTAAAGATGGTCGAATGTAATTTCAGCATAACCAATCCAGCCTGTGTATATTTTCCAGAGCAATTGACTTTTTTTTTTCCTTTCCAATTTTTGTCTTTCACTGTTTGGTAAAATAATTCCAGTCCATGTTTCACCTGAAAAGATGAAGGCTTAAGAAGATTAGATGTGCTTTCTCTGTTATTTGGATAATGATGGTCAGGGCAGGATTAATGTGGGGCAACATGCGTCAAGATATCAAGCTCTGATTTCCCACAGACATGGTTATGTAGTAATCTTTTCATTTTCCAAGACAAATGCCAGCCTTAAAATTGTTTAATTAAAATGATTGTCAGCCAGTGTGTCTTGGACCCGAAGCACCATATTAGACTGGCTGGCAGACAGAATTGTGGGAAAGCATTGCTGTGGTAACTCTTGTTTATCATTATGTGCTTATGATGCGTTTATGTGCATGATGACAGAATGTAACCTGGTTGAGGGAGAGGACCATGTTGAGGTAAATGGGGAAATTTTCCAGAAGCCATTTGTGGAGAAGCCAGTAAGTGCTGAGGACCATAATGTCTATATCTACTACCCCACGTCTGCAGGAGGGGGCAGCCAGAGGCTTTTCCGCAAGGTTAGACACACGTACACATAAGCACAAACACGATCAACAACGAACATCTCTATAAGATACTATGTCCTTATATGTTTTTTTTTGTTGCAGATTGGCAGTAGAAGTAGTGTGTATTCCCCTGAGAGTAGTGTCCGCAAAACCGGCTCTTACATTTATGAAGAGTTTATGCCTACCGATGGGACTGACGTTAAGGTAATAAATAAATAAATTTAATAAGTTTAAGGTCATTCAGTGCTCTGCCTTGAGCTGAGTAAAGCCTACGGCTCTGAAAATATATATCCAGGGTCCACAGTGTGTCTGCTGCTGCGATGAGATTAGTAGCACTTGGAGCGGTGCCCTAGTGCTGCACCGTTGCCATGTCATATTCCATCTGCTCACACTCATAGAAACAGAAATATACCATCATAACAAGCATGTATCTTACAGTTTATTCACATCTTTATTCACCGGTGTGTCTTTGGGGTACACGTGTGTACACATCGTCTCAGGTGTACACAGTAGGTCCAGACTACGCCCACGCCGAAGCCCGTAAATCTCCCGCTCTGGATGGAAAGGTGGAACGAGACAGTGAAGGAAAAGAGGTGCGCTATCCTGTCATCCTCAATGCTAGAGAGAAACTCATTGCCTGGAAAGTCTGCCTGGCCTTTAAGGTAAGCACACAGAGGGAAATTGATATCTCCATTTTCAGTGCATTTGAGCCCATTACTGAAATTTAAAGCTCATTATGGAATCATTGTGGAGTCATTATCGAGTAAGCCGGATACTTAGCAGTTCACGGAGGAGGGATGAGTTATAGAGCCAGGGGGATTACACAGTTTTAGTGCTGTATTGAAGAATCGCTGAGTCATGGCGGTAAATAACTGCAGTACAATGAAAAGTTTCATTGCACTTTTTTTTTTTTTTTTTGTTATGCTGCGGAGATGTTGTGCCATCATGTGGTGACAGTCATATTACAAGAATCTTGATATCTAACACACAATGTCAGTGCCAGTGTGTTTTTTTTATTTTATTTTATTTATTTTATTTTTTTTGTGCTATCTGGTTTTTAGGACTTAAAGAAGTAATGCACCACATCTTGAGTTTTTTTCATGAAGCTATTTTTATTTTATTTTCACATACCAGAATTGGAATACTACACCTATATCAGATTATTTTATTCAATTCTATTCAATTTAATTTGTTTACCACTTTTCACAATGCCAATTGTTGCCAAAGTAGCAAAAATATATGGAAATAAATTGGAAAATATTTAAGTAATGTACTGTCCCTAATGAGCATCTCCTTGAGATGATAAGAGGAAGAAACCTTGAGAGGAACCAGACTTAACAGGGAACCAATCGTCATTTGGGTGATACCAGATAGTTTGACCAAAAATCTGTCTGTGCTACATCTAATTCATTTTAACACGAAAGGTGTTCAAGTTAATATAAAGTCCACTTTTGTGGATGGAGACTCTGTTGAAAAACTGTTCCTGTGAATTTAAGCCTTGAACTATTTAGCTACTGCAGTCACACACCATCACAGAAAAACTGCCCGCATCAACCCAGTCCACGGTCACATTTATGGCCATTGAGTGGAACCTCAAGCATGTTTTTTACTTATTTACACACATAATACAAGGACAGTTGTGAACGTAATGCAAACATGGGCATAACCTTTTTAATTATTTTTTTTTTTAAGTGTTCTATCGGGTTGAGGTCAGGCCAGTCAGTAGGTCCATACAGACATGGATGAGTGAGTTTGGTGTGGAAGAACAGAATCCTGACCTCATCCCTGTAGAACACCTTTGGGATGAATTAGAGCGGAGCCAGGTCTTTTTGTCCAACATCAGTGTCTGACCTCACAAATGCGCTTCTGGAAGAATAGTCAAAAATTCCAATAAACTCACTCCTAAACCTTGTGAAAAGCCTTCCCAGAAGAGTTGAAGTTGCTGTAGCTGCAAAGGGTGGGCCAACATCAGATTAAACCCTATGGATTAAGAATTGGATTTTACTCAAGTTCAAATGCATGTGAAAGCAGGCGAGTGAATACTCTCGGCAATATAGTGTATAAAACCTGTAAAGTTGGCATTGTGTACATTGAAGATATTTGAAAAAAAAAATTTGGGGGGGATGTCATAATTTGGGGGAACACATCAAGATATGTTCTATTACTCATCAAACAAACAAACAGACAAAAATTCCAAAAACCATCAAGATAGTAAGTAGACGTTTCATTACATCTTTGTTAGGTCAGGGGTAGCTCAGTGGTTAAGGCATTGGACGATGGTTCGTAAGGTCCCAGGTTCAAATTCCACGACCACCAAGTTGTCCCTGTTGGGCCTTTGAGGAAGGCTCTTAACTCTCAACTGCTCAGATGTATAATGAACTAAAAATGTAAGTGGCTCTGGATTAGGGTGTCTGCCAAATACCTAAATGTAAATGAAATTTAAATGGAAAACATTTATAATAAAGTTTATAAGAAAACTTATTAAAAAAATGGACCTTGAAACAAATCATTAGTTTTAATTAAATTCCACATGAACCAAGTCTCCGGCACATCTAGTCCCAAGTAACTGAACACATAAAAAAAAAAAAACAAGCTTGTATATGTCCCATGATCTGATAAATGCCACTCTGACTCACCCAACCTTGACTAGATGTCCTTGTGATATTATAAACAGTGATGTTCTCATTCTGTTTTTTTTTTTTATATATATATATACCTACAGCAAACAGTGTGTGGGTTTGACCTACTCCGTGCTAACGGCCAATCCTACGTCTGTGATGTGAATGGTTTCAGCTTTGTGAAGAACTCCATGAAATATTATGATGACTGTGCAAAAATTCTGGGGTATGTATCATTTTTACACACAATTTTTTTTCTCCTCCATCATTACCTCCTCAAAATAGTCAGCTGTAGATGATCTCTCTCTCTTTCACCACGAAGGAGTGTTCTCTAATGATTGAATGTTGTGTTCATATAAACAGCTAACCTGAGTTGTACGAGGACTTAAACCAGGACTTAGATGAGAGTAAAAACTCCCTTTATTTCTCTATATAATCCCTTGCTACACTAATGCACTTAGACCAACATTTCACTAGTGCTTGGATTACCATGAAGGTGAGAGAGTTTTCTCAGCCTGCAGATCGGATTGTCTGCTTCATGTATGAAATGTTGACCTCCCAGGAAATCCTTTAATGGACCAAACATGTGGAAATGGCCTGGAGTGAGGTCAGAACTGTATGGCGTATGTGGCAATAACGCCCAGCTGAGGTCCTGTAATGTGCAGATGGTATTCATGAATGATCGTGTGTACAGTTCTCACAGACATACGGGCTTCTTTAAAACATTTGCACCATTCAGATGTTTTACTGCGGAAGAGAAGAGTCTCATCACTGTACTGTCTTCTGTAAATGTCAGTACGTTACAGACCATTATTCATGAGAAGTGTCCTGTGTTGACTTGAACGCCCCTCGTATATTAAGCACAACAGTAAAGTAAAGACCTTTTGCTTTCATTCTTTCTCTGTACAGAGCTCTCCATAGGACTGTAATTGTTTTCAGTGCAACCACTGCGTGCTGGATTTAAGTAATAATGTCTTTTTCAAGCTCTCTAATCTTAGACCCTGGAGGGGGTTGATACAGAGTTATTAGCTTTTGCCTTCTAACACATTAACATTTAGACCTTGTACACCTGGGAAAATATAATTTTATTTTCTGAACACTAGGACACAATTGACCCTCAGCTGTGAATGGTGTCTAGCTCTGCGTGAGTGCCATACATGCTGTTTTTCACCTTTTGGATCACTTGCATATTTGAGCTAAGGCAGAGTTTAAACAGTAATACTGTACGTGAGGAAATGTGATGATCGCAGACAAGAATCAGGGTTTAAAAACATAAATACAGTGGAACCTCGGATTGTGAGCAAAGATGACGAGCAAAGATTTTTTTATTAATTTTGCCTTGAAAAACGAGCAAGTCTTTAGCAAGTTTACTTGGCTTCTTGTTTTGACGCTGAGCGTCACGTGATCACAACTGAGCCAATGGTTTTTGGCTCACAACTGAGCTCTCTTGCACTGCAGAATTGTGGGTAATCGTCTCCCCTGCTGGGTCTTAGTGTGCGTCTCTCACTGGTATAATCAACATCTATGCACTGTTTACTGTGTGTACTGTTTACCATAACACTGTGACTGTCTGTGCGCGTAAAACATATTTTATTTTGTGTTTGTATGCGTGTGTACAGCGCGCTTGTATTGTTTATTTTAAAACGTGTGTGTGCGCGAGTAAAGCAAAAGCTAGTTTCATTAGAGAGGTTAAAGATCCATTTTCTCTCTTCCTGTGTCAGCATGCCATTATGTGTGTGCACGCGCGTCATTGGACACCGTGCCCCTTCACACACACAATACACTTTTGTATTAATTATTTTTTGTTTATATTTTTTGGGCTGTGGAACAAATAATTTGAGTTTCCATTATTTCTTATGGGGAAATTCTCTTTGGTTTACGAGTGTTTTGAAATACAAGCCCGCTTCCGGATAGAATTACGTTCGTAATCCAAGATTCCACTGTAAATTTCAGTCAGCACAAACATTATATCCAGGTGCCATTTTAATCAGATCCTGGCTGCAATTAATGTGGCTTATTAAGGATCGGGTGTCAAGACATGCAGGCACCAATCAGCTTCTCCTTCGTTTGTTTTTTTCGTAAATGAAATAAATCATTCATGATTAAGAAAAAAAAGGGATTTCAGTCAGTACACATGTTATATCATATCCAAGTATGATTTTAATCATATCCTGGCAGCACTAAGTTATTATAAGGGTTATTAAGGGTCAAGTGTATGATGGGATTCTGAACTAATCAGGTGTAAAGACATGCAATTAGGTGCCGGCCCCCACAATCAGCTTGTCCAAAGAACAGTTGGATAATTGCATATTGTTCCTCAAATATACCCTCAATTATTTCTGGATAGGATTAATATTTAACGTGAATTTCTAATGTAATATCTGTCCTTTTTTTCCCCCCCTCTTTAGGAACATTGTCATGCGAGAGCTGGCTCCTCAGTTCCAGATTCCGTGGTCTATCCCATTGGAAGCAGAAGACATTCCCATAGTTCCCACCACCTCTGGGACAATGTATGTTTTTATTTTTTGTGTTTTTGTTTTACTATGGATAACTTATTACTAACTATTATACCATGGTAATGTTGTATTCTTAAATCAGATCGACATCTCTGATAGTAATTCCATCATGGTGTTATATCAGTGTGATTGTTCCTTCACATTATAGTTTCTATAGTAACGTCTAATTCACAGAGACATCAACAGTCTAATAATAACCTAATAATATAACAAGAAAACCAGTGTATTGGTTATATGGGGAATATTTATATACTGTATAAAGTATTCTTTTAGGATTATGTGATGAAGTTATGTGTAAGATGTTTGTTTAGCATTTTTTTAATTAGTCGTGAGTGTCAGCTCTTTGATTCCTTCAGAAATAAAGCAAATCTACATAAGTCTAAGGACAGGAACTTTGTTTTTTACTGTTTCTCAGTAACAAGCTGCATCTTTGTCTGCCTTATTAAAGTCAAGAAAGCATGAGGCAAAAGCAATTTATAGCTCCCGTAGTGTAAACAATAACAAGAACTAACTTGTTACAAGGATTTTCCTTAACATTAATAATTAACGAATAAGCCGCATAAAATGTTGTTTTTTAATAAATAAAAAATGCTCTGACCCTTCGGCAAATCGCCATGTTGTTAGAGGAATAGACATTTCAGAATGTAATAAACCACCTCGTAATGTTTCATTATGTAACTTTTGCTAAGTGTACTAAAAGCAGTGTTGAATGAATGTTTTTTTTTCATGCTCAAGTTCTGGTGTGTTTTACGTCTTGATAACTGCTGTATGTCACGTTTAACAGGATGGAGCTGAGGTGTGTGATCGCTGTGATCCGACATGGAGACAGAACTCCCAAGCAGAAGATGAAAATGGAAGTTCGACATCAAAGGTACCCAGTGTTTATCTCACTGTGCACTGTGTTTTCAACTATAAAATAAACTATAAAATGAACTGACACACTGGAGGTCCCGTCTTTTGTTGTAGTTCTTAGGTGCATCCTGACTAGGGATGAGAATCATCAGGCACAATACAGCATGATATTATTATGATAACTAGATGCCAGTTCGATTTTTTGTTATGATCCTATTTTTATCATGATTGTATACATACCCCGATTTTATGTATATTTATGTATATTATTGTTACAATTCTAAATAAAGACAGGAATTACAGGGGGAAAAAAAAATTTATGGTTAAAAAAGAAAAAGGGATTTCGGTGAGTACACGTTATATCATATTCAAGTGTGATTTTAATTATATACTGGCAGGACTAAGTTATTATAAGGGTTATTAAGGCTCATGTGTGTGATGGGATTCTGAACTAATCATGTATAAAGACATGCAATTAGGTGCCGGCCCCCACAATCAACTTGTCCAAAGAACAGTTGGATAATTGCATATTGTTGCTTAAATATACCCTCAAAATGCAGTGCTGCCTGCCAGTGTGTAAAAGGTTTAGTGCACCATCTGCAGGATCTACGAGGAACCACAACATTTTACCACCTCAAATGCAAATATACACAAATTAAAAGCAAAAAAATAAAAAATAAATTGTTGGCGCTGTTGTTAGGATTCTTGCTTATTCTCAGCACTGGCAGAATAAAACAGTAATAATTCCCCATTTTTGCTGCTGCTGTGGAGTAAAATGGTTCAACCTGCTTGACATGGGTCACTGTGTGTTTTTCAGATTTTTTGACCTCTTTGAAAAATACGACGGGTACAAAAGTGGGAAGCTAAAACTAAAAAAGCCAAAGCAACTTCAGGTAAGGACGTTTTCAATAAGTAATTTCAATTAAAAGCTCTGTTATCTGGTAACATGATGTATGGATATCTATGTTGTCTGACACAGTTCGCGAACTTTACTTTGTTTCATCACAACAGGAAGTTTTAGACACCGCCAGACAGCTGTTGGTTGAACTTGGGCAAAATAATGATACTGAAATCGAAGAAAGCAAAGCCAAACTTGAGCAGCTAAAAACAGTCCTTGAGATGTAAGTGGAGTTCTTCAAACCATCGATTGCTCCTTTCAGTCCGGGACCAAATTTCTTGCTTGGCCTCAGGTTTCAGATCTTTAACCTGAAACACATACTTTTCTGGAGCCTGATAACCCTTACAAGTGGTTACTTTGGTTCCATAACGATTACTTCACGACTTCTGGACTTGACTGCTTGAACAAAATGACCGTAGTTCTTTCTCTGTCTATGTAATTCCATCCTAAGGTCAGTGTTACCATGGGAAAAAATGTAGGATTAATTCATAGGCTTCCTACCAAGCGTAACTGATACACTACAAATACTACGCATGCTTATATTGACTAAAAGTTAACTTGCAAATCAAGCAGCAAAGTCCAATGCTGAGCGTAAAAAAAAAAAACGCAAAAAGCCAAAAAACTATGAAAACTACAAACAAAAAGAGAAGAAAAGAGAGGATGGGACCAGAAAGAAAAAAAAATCTAAGTTAATTTTTTCATGATTACTATTTTAAATGTTTAATGTTAAACTTCATTATTGACGTGCGTTATGTATATAGTTTATAGAGGACTGATTCAGACACATCACATCCATAGCGACAGTTTATCCCAAATCATTTATTCTGAAATATTCTCTTTCATGGTGCAAGTGTAATGCTATCTGCAGTTGTCTTTAAAATTCATGGACTTTATTAGAAAACCTGTTCTCTCCCATAAAAGTCGAAGAGTTTATATTTAGATATTTTCAGGATGTAAACGAGTATGTGAATGTTTTTTTTTTTTTTAATTGTCTTGTTTGTAGCTTTAAATTAAAACTTATGCAGATTATTTCACTGATACTAAACTTGTCCTGGCTCTGAGGCTTTTTGTTTACCAATATGAGTCCAGATGTCAAATCCATAATGCTGGACCACCCATTTACTATTTTATTTTATTTTATTTCCCACCAACATGAGAAATCCTTGTCTTGTTTCAGGTATGGCCATTTTTCAGGTATTAATCGAAAGGTCCAATTAACATATCTTCCACATGGCTGCCCAAAAACATCTAGTGAAGAGGAAGGTAAGACTTTTCTGCCTATAACTGTACTGTATGTATAGTGAAAAATATTTTGAGTGTGTCAAATGGATGTTATAATATGTTAGCATTTCTCACAAACTCTCCATTTGATGTTTCAGATGTGCGGAGGGATGACCCGTCCTTACTATTGGTGCTGAAATGGGGTGGGGAGTTGACTCCAGCTGGCAGGGTACAGGCAGAGGAACTGGGTCGAGCGTTCAGGTGCATGTACCCTGGAGGACAAGGTGCAGCCACACATTCTATTACTTTTATAAGATGTACAGTACTATTTAACCTTTCTATGTGGTAGATTCAGGTAAAGCGTAATTAATAATGCTATTACTGTAATTAAGGTAAAAGGGCTTTTCCAAAGTTTTTGTAAGTAGTCTGTTGTGAAATAAACTAATTAATTAATCAAATTGCCTCAAACATAGCTGATTGAACAGCAACTCTGAATCACTGAATTTATTTCTGTAAGGATATTGAGCAATTCCCAGACTTTTTGTCAAGTGTCTTGTGAGCGGTTTTCTTTACGTTTTTTGGGGGAATTAAATGTTAGTTCCACAGTTAATAATATTACCCAGGTTTTATCTACAGAGAATCATAGATTTTTTTTCAGAGCTACAGTAGATAATATTTCTGTAAATCTTGTAACCAGGTGTGCTACTGTAAAGGTTTGTCTTGATTCAGAATAAAACCAGGTCTGCATTGCTTTCAGGTGACTATGCAGGTTTCCCTGGCTGTGGCCTGTTGCGTCTGCACAGTACATATCGTCATGACCTGAAGATCTACGCTTCTGACGAGGGCAGGGTTCAGATGACCGCAGCTGCTTTCGCCAAGGTGCAGTTTACTAACTTGTGCAGAGTGTAGAATGTGTCTGTTCCCCTCCCATATGGTGTTAAGTTGCTTTCATACTTTCTCATCTGCTAGCTTTACATTCCTTGCTTTTTTGGACATAGAGGAGTTTTTGTGAAATAATTGTTTTTGTTAGCCAGTGATTGTAAGGACAAGTTTAATCAAAAAGATTTTATTGTAAAAATTCCACTTTGCAATATAATTAGAAAATGACACTTTATCTTTTTTATTTAGTGTATTTACTGCTACATAAATAATATCACAGATTAGCTGTGAGTCCAAAGCTACACTGATGGCAAACAAACTCCTTATTGCCAGAATGAAACCACATTACATTTCATTTTTATTTAAGATAATAATAATAGTATGTGAACCTAATGAAAACCTAATCAAAATCACAACAATTATTACTTTCTAGAGAGATTTCAACCTTTTGTTAAACACTGTAATGAAATGAAGATTAGGTAGAAAAATAAGCAATGCAAAATAATTAATTCGGCTTACACTTGTATATAGGCAGCTTGGTTATGTATTGTTGTTATACAGTGCTAGCTGTTGTTATTTTTTTAGGGTGTGTTGCATTATCTGCTTGTCTTCCCCCCAATATATTATTACACTTCGTATAATATTAGAGGCATTTTTATGTCACTCACATGCTTAAAATGTTTTTGTGCCTGCAGGGTCTCTTGGCACTGGAAGGTGAGCTGACCCCTATCCTGGTGCAGATGGTGAAAAGTGCCAACATGAACGGGCTACTAGACAGCGACAGCGATTCTTTAAGCAGCTGTCAACAGCGGGTTAAAGCTCGTCTCCATGAGATCCTGCAGAAGGACAGAGACTTCACTCAGGAAGACTTTGAAAAGGTTTGGAACAGTTTCAAATAACAGGACGAGTTTAAGACAGAGAAGAGAGCAGATACTGTAGCATTTTTCACAAAGCAAGACATTCAAAGCTTGAAGTGTGTTTTGAGATAACAGTGCAGTGGTTTGTATGCTACAAGGACATCTTTGCCCTGGATTTTTATTTAGCCGAAGGCTTTTTTGTTCTATTTTGTTTTGTAAATCAATAAGTCTTTTTTTTTTTTTTTTTTTTTTCCCCAGTGCTTTTCACTGGTGTAGCTGCAGCACAGCATTGAAAAAGAACATTTGACTTTTCTTTATTCTCTGTAATATAGTTGACTGAAATGATTGAATAGAAAAAGATATTTTTAAAAAGGTTTCAGAAAAGTTTTCAGTTTTAAATTTTTTTAATTCAGAGAACTGCATTTCAATCATTTCTGTTTGTGATTAATCTATTGTTTTTCGAAAATGAATGTCAGTTAATCTTAATTTTAATCTTTTCTTTCACCTTGGCTAGATGTATGGCTGGCCGGAACTGGCCGTATAGCTAACCAGGAAGAAAATAGGATTTAGCTCAGTGGGACTGCAGAAGCTTCATATGAGTCTCAGCTGATCTTTGGAATGCATTTTTACACGGAGGGAGGGTTGTGGAATTTGGCTTTGATTACTTACATTGTACTCACATTCCGGGTGACAAACTTCACAGATGGTGTGCAAAGCAGGACTGTTTTTTTTAAATGACCAAGACATACTATAATGGACTTTTATGGACATCAGTTTTGATTTAAGACAGACTTGGATTTTTTTTTTTAAACTATTCCTTTAAGCCAGGTTTAACTCCTTATATCTCTGTTCTCACATTTTGCAGGCTTGAACTCCTGTACTCATCTATTTATAAATTGTACATTTGTCATTTTTGAACTGCCTGGCTGAATAAGGGCTAACACCACACACGATAAGATAAGACATTAAGTTTAGCAGAGATAGCACGCTGGGATGAGATTGGCTAACTTCTGTCTCTCACAAATTTCTCACAACTTGGATTAAAATTTATAACATGTTCCCAAGCCCCATTTGTTGTGTCTGGGTGTGAACGCTTCATTTTAATAGTGCAATTAATCAAATGAATCTACTGAAAATGTAACATACAAATTGAGAGAGTTAATGCGATTAATTCCCAAGCCAAATTTTTGTGTTGTTCTTCTGTCCATAGCTGGCTCCCACGACAAGTACATCACTAGTGAAGTCAATGCAGATGATCAAGAACCCGGTAAAGACGTGCGATAAAGTTTATTCCCTCATACAAAACCTAACGCTGCAGATCAGACAGAGGATGGAAGACCCTAAATCAGCAGGTACTGTATAAAGAAAGGCAAACCTAAAAGAGTGAAGAAAAGCTTCCCGTTATCATCTGGCTTGTGCTACAGTGCTGTCTCTCTCACTCTTTCTCACTCAGACATCCAGCTCTACCACAGCGAGACCCTGGAGCTGATGCTACGCCGCTGGTCCAAACTGGAGAAGGATTTCAAGATGAAAAACGGGCGCTACAACATCAGTAAGATCCCAGACATCTACGACTGTATCAAATACGACGTGCAGCACAACAGCTCACTTAAGCTCGACAACACCATGGAGATCTACAGGCTCTCTAAAGCTCTGGCTGACATTGTCATTCCACAGGTGAACATGTCCTGCTTGGTTATTCTGGACAGTGCAAGATGATATCTGTGCACTGAAGGAGTAACACACTTGGTTGGCTTTTTTTAAATGCTGCTTTTATATTTTGATCATACAATAATTTTAATTCTGCTATCTTGAAATTCTGGCATCACATGATGATTGTACTGTATGTCAAACATTTTCACATAGGTTTATTTCTCACTATCCATACAACAACATGAAAGTGATAAATAAAGATGCATCTTTGGATTTAACAATATTTGTGCAGACTAGGCTCATAGCTATATAACCTCAGGTAGTACTGCAGCAAAACTATAAATATTTCTTTAACGGTCTTTGCCAGGAATATGGTATTTCTCAAGCTGAGAAGCTGGATATTGCCAAAGGCTATTGCACACCACTGATTCGCAAAATCCGCTCAGACCTCCAGAGAACTCAGGATGATGACACAGTCAACAAACTTCACCCAGTGTAAGCTACAGGCAGAGTGTACTCTTTATTTCTTCTTAAATGTTTTACAAAGGGATTTTTGGAGTACTTTCTCTGATTCAAACTGTAAGCACAAAGACATTAGGGGTCAGGGGTAGCTTAGTGGTTAAGGCATTGGGCTATGGTTCAAAAGATCCCAGGTTCGAACCCCACAACCAAGTTGGGCCCTTGAGCAAGGTCCTTAACCCTCAACTGCTCAGTATAATGAGATAAAAATGTAAGTCGCCCTGGATAAGGGTGTCTGCCAAATGCTGTAATGTAAATGTAAATGAGTCTAACAGTCATTAGAACATGTATACTGCCTGGCCAAGTCACCATTTCAGAGGAGTCAAATTATTGTACTACATTACTACATTAAGCAAAGATAACAACTAAGGAGATCTTAAATTACTGGAACTGGGTTGAGAACCCTTCAGCACATCATCAGCCTTCAACTTTGTAGAAGAAATCTGGTCGGGGGGGAAAAAAAATCATGAACAGAGATCATTTAAACACTTGGTGAAGGTGCTTGGTAGAAAATCACCAGTAAGATCCGGAGTTATGTTCGCTAGTGAAATTAAGAGGATTTCCATACACACAATATCACAGGCTTTAATTTGCTAGGGAGCTTAAAGATTGGACTTTGGAGCCATGCACCCATCATGCCTAGGGCCCATTATACAAGCCACTGATCAGTGATTTCTTCAGGTGGTCAGGTCTAGGCTCAGCAATGTTATGTGGCAAAAAAATGAAGTCAGCTGAATGTACTGAATGACCAGGGTATCACACTAATGGAGTTTGTCCTTCCTGATAGGACAGGCATATTCCAGGACTCAAATTGTGAAAGTTTCACACATGAAGTGGCCACCAAATTGGTCAAAGCTAAATGTGACTGAGATAAAATTGTGCAACCTAATGAATGTGAGATTTTCTTTGATTTGTTTAGTAAAAATGTTGATTTATTAATTGATTTGAATTTTATTTTTGAAATGAATTTTATTGATTGAATGATTGTATACAAAGAGCAAGATAATTTTTTTTTTAGCTAGAGTGTCTGAGTCCTTGTGGTTTGTTCACAGTTATTCCAGAGGAGTCATGTCTCCAGAGCGTCATGTCCGCACCAGGCTCTACTTCACCAGTGAGAGTCATGTGCACTCTCTCCTCTCCATCCTGCGCTACGGAGCTCTCTGTGATGTAAGCCATATCATACAGCACTTAGTTTCGACTAACTGTCGGTCGCCAGCATGGCAATTACAAATCACTGTAAGAGTAGGTCGGGACAGTCCTCTGTACTGGTGAGAGGGAAGAGCAGCTGCCTTCCAAAACCCATATTCAAATCCAGTCATGCTATGTAATCTTAAACAACATCTCCTTCTAAGTCGTTCCACGTTATCTCTGAACTGTGCAAAACAAACTCTAGTAGCTACTAACGCAAGGCTGAATCCCAAATCCATCTCTAACCCCTGATCTAGGGCACTACTTGGGGTGTGGAACAAGAGATTCTCTGCACTATATATTGCACTCGCTTTCCATTTAATGCTATTTGGGATTCAACCCTGGGATAACCCGGAAGTTATCTTTTGGACGTAACAGCAAATTATGTTTCAGACCTAAAATTGTCATTCCAGCAATGTATTATATTCTTAGCTTTGCTCTTTCATGTTCATGAGAGCTGCTTGTCGTGAATTATAAATTTTTTTTGCGTTTTTTTTTTTTTTTCAGGAGACCAAGGATGAGCAGTGGAAAAGAGCAATGGATTACCTGAAGGTGGTCAGTGAGCTGAACTACATGACCCAGATTGTGATCATGCTGTATGAGGATCCCAATAAGGTAACGTCAAAGTCTTGCCTGCTCTCATTAAGGGCCAGTGTGGAGCATCCAGATTTTTGGTGATGTTGCATTTTACATAATGACTGCAGGATCCATCTTCAGAAGAGCGATTTCATGTGGAGCTGCATTTCAGTCCCGGAGCGAAAGGATGTGAGGAGGACAAAAACCTGCCATCAGGATTTGGCTACAGACCAGCATCCCGAGAGGTTAGACTGGATGTTTTCGGTCTAGCTGTCTCTGCAAACAATGCAGCAATCCAATTGAGCTGTTACAACTTTTCAGCTCTGGTACTGTAGCTGAAAAGGACCTAAAAGGATAATTTTCAGACATTTTAGGGCTCTTACTGTGCAGTTAATTTTATCATCACATCAAATGCCTTATTTCAATCATAACCAAAAAATGCAATAATCGAGTAAAAAAATCATGTGAAAAAAATATATACTATGTGTATATATAATTAATTCTGTATTTAACCTTGGAGGAAGATAACATGAAGTGGCTAAATGTTGCACCCATAACCTCATGACCCTTTGGTCTCAGAACGAAGGCTCCAAGAAGAAGCTGCAGAATGACAGCGATGAGGAGTCGAGTAATTTAAAGCGGGACGAGCCAGACCGAGCCCTTGTCATGTTCCGACCAATGGTGTCTGACCCCATCTACATTCACAGGAAGTCTCCTCTTCCACGCTCCAAAAAGATCGGCTCTGTAGAAGTAAGTGCTGTTTGGTTGTCTTGGTCTTTCTGTCCTTTTTTTTCTGTGAAAACATTTCAAGTGACCTTCAGTTTTAATGGATTTAACCATGCTTTCCTAAATTCTGTGTTTGTTGTAATATATTGTTTTGTGTACTCCTGAAATTATTTGTCTGATAAATTATGTTTGATATAGAGTGAATGTCATTAAAATTTATTCTTTTTAGCATTTAATTACTCTGTCTAGAAAATTGACATTTTTAATTAAGTCTTATAAATTGTATTAAATTACTTTATTTACTTTACTTTATCACTTTTATTTTAAAGTGTCAGTAAGTAGGAATATATTTGTAAATAGTGCCTTTTTACATCAAATGCTGTATATTATCTGCAGTGTTTTATACAGCGGTGTATACATTTATTCTACTCTATTCTAATGTAATGTGTTCCTTTTGCATTAAATGTCATGAACAGTTAGAAGGCCAGGCTGTTATCCAAATGATATCATACTACCTGAACGTTTTTAACTGGTTCTAGGATTATTTTTCCTTTCCCCTTTTAAAAAATTTTTTTTTAGTTGTGTTAAGTTCATAAAAACAAAAGAAAGAAACTAATAGTCATCTCATGCCCCTGTAATACACTCAACAGTTACAAAATATTCTGTGAAAAGAAACAGAAAATAGGACTGTTGAAGGGTTTGGCATATGTGATTTTTTTTAAATTTTTTATTATTATTATTGAATCAGGCAAAACTGAAAGAAAATCATTTATAGTATAATGTTTAGTTAGTATAATGTAGTCCTCAGTGCTCGGTGTGTGACACTACACTGCGTATCATATAGTACACTGCCTGGCCGTTAAGAAGTTGTACCCACTAAGTTTTTGTTTAGCTACCTTTAGTTTACATCACAGCACACATTATGATGGGAAATTGATGTGTTAAATAAAAAGTCCTAACGCTCCCAGGAGTGATTTAACAATCACTCTGGCACAGTTTAAAATAAGTGCGTCCTGTTCATTCAGTACATTCAGGTCATCAGCTGACTTTTATTTTATTGCCACACAACGTCGTAACACTGCCTCCAGAGGCTTGCATCACTTTGTGTGATTCCCTTTTTACCCTGACATGACAATCTCTCTGGAATAGGGTCAGTCTGAACTCATCAGACTATGTGACCTTTTTCCGTTGCTCTAAAATCCAAATTTTATGCTTTTATGCCTAGCAAACTTTTTTTTTTAATTTTTCTCATTAACAAGTAGTTTACTTATGGCCACTCAATTATTTAGCCCTAAATCTGTTACTTCTCGTCACACTGTGTGCGTCATACTTTGTCATAGATTCACTTTTTCCATTGCAACGTCACCAGGCGTTTAAGTGATCTTCAGTCGTAGCAATACATTTTTTATTTGTTACCACATTTCTTCTGTGAAGTTGACCGTTCAGCACTATCCTTACTTTTAATCCAATTGCAGTATTTTTAAGGTTTTCACTGCTTGATGCAGGCCAATTATTTGACCCATCTGGCCAGGCAGTGTATTTCAGTTTCACAGCTTAAAGGCCACTTTAGTTATAGTATTTAATGATATAACTGTGTCTATGATTGTCATTTTTCTAAGGTTTTGATTTGTGAATTTTTTATTTCTATGACTCTGGGTTATGATTAAGCTTCTTATATATACACACTACTGTTCAAAAGTTTGGGGTCACTTTCTAACTCCATGATGGTTCCTGATTTTTATTTCTTTCTACATTGTAA
>JAQMYJ010000009.1:18699620-18726568 GCA_030014305.1 Clarias laeviceps
CAAACCACTGTGAGGAAGGGGAGGGGGAACTCAATTGTTTCTAAATGCATTTTTTGCAGGGGGGGGGGGGTTCTACTTACACAATTATCTTGGGTATACATACATATATTTTTCACAATCGAGAGTGCGATATTTTATTTTTATTTTATTTTTTTGGGGGGGGACAACCCTCGGATTGGGGGGGACATGTCCCCTCCGTCCCCCCCGGGATTTATGCCCATGGGCTGATTCCTCCTCTCCTCTTACTTTAGCTTCATACAGATACACAAACACACAAACACACACACACACACACACACACACAGCACCTGCACGCATAAACAGAAACACTTATCTGTCGGGATTTTTTAAAAACTTTTTTTTAAAGGTAAAGTGCATGTCAATTTGTTTTATTTTTTGGGCTGTGGAACGAATAATTTGAGTTTACATTATTTCTTTACGGTAAAATTCACTTTGATGTACGAGTGTTTTGAAATACGAGCCCACTACCAGAGCAAATTGTGCTCGTAATCCAAGGTTCCACTGCATTAAAATACATTTCAGGCAGATGATTCTTTATTAGATTTGTAGTATTTGCTGCATAAATGATTAGAAATAGTTTCCATTAAATCTAGCATCCTTTGTTATACTGTAGTATGGTATTACATAGAGTATTATTATATTGATCAATCAGGTAACATGGGTCAACATGAGTTGTTTGCCCACCAGCAGAAAGTTTAATCAAACCCACACACTCTTAGAGATACTCCTGACCAATCCCATCTGTTTTTTACAGACTCCGTTAAACATGCCAGTCTACCTCCACAGACGATCGTGACCGATCCCCCTTCCTGCAGATACTTTTAAGCAATCTAACCAACTGCCACAGAAACCTCTGCGCAGTCGCACCCACTTGTGCAGACACTCTTGACCCATCCCATCTGCTCCCACAGAAACTGTGACCAGTCCTGCACACTCCCCACATACCCAATGTCACTTGCTCCTGCAGTTGTTTTTGTTTCTACCCACCCGTGATATTTTCTAGTGAACGAATGAACACAGTGAGCACCACGTCATGCCTGATAGAGTGTATGAAGTAGATGTTAAAGCTTGGCGTTGATCCTATTCTGGTGGTCTGTTTCCTGAACTGCAGCTCTTTGATTTATTCAATTGCTGCTATGTGACTTTAATGGGTTCTTTTCCTATATTTTAATCTAATTAACTTTTGGTGCAGTACAAAGCCGTCTGATCGGTTTTTGATTTATGGAGGTAAATGCACTACTCATTACATTTATATATTTGGATCAATATTGAAATTACAGAAAGGCTGGGGGTCGCACCTTCAGTGCTGGAATAACTGCAAAACCAAATCCGGGCGCAAAGCTGGGCTATCAACGTGTCAGAATGGCAACATCCAGTCATGTGACTGCATACACCCTATAGGCTCCCATGTTACTCTTTGTCCCAAAAGATTCAATCTGACTTCTTGCACTTACTCCATTTAGTTGTTTCTGATGCTCTAGTCTAATTAATAATAATTAAAATGATAGTTTATGAATGGCATAAAGGTCAAGGAAAAAGTACATTGTTCCTATTGTCTGAAATTTAAAGAGATTTTAAGCTCTTTCCATAAAGATGCTCCAGTTCCTGCAGTTGTGGACTAATTTATTCAGTGCTAGGATGAGCTTAATGTTGTCACTTACAGATATTGTGATGTCTTATTCAGGGTAGGTGTTGCTGTAACTTTAGTTTAAAAGAAAACGAAATGATCTGCATAGATGTCACAAAAAATAATGATATAAAAATTAAGATAAATCTTTACTGGCTCTGTAACCTTTTTTATTATTTGTTTTTGAACACATGTAGGCCTAAATAATGACTTAATCTAGCATGTAGAGTTTGCGTTTAAAATTATTTATTCTAAGACCCAAATGATGTATTATATAGTGTCCGAGATTATATTATATAGTGTCTTGAGATTAAATCAGTACATGTAAGGTAAGTACAGTAGACCACCATTCTCACTGTGTAGCATCATCCTGGCTGATGATGTTGTGGTAGGTAGAGCTTCTAGTGAGTTGTTCTGTGTGAGCCATCTGCTTCCATTCTGCCCGCCTCAAACTCCTGTTTGATGGTGCTGTTGCTCTTTGTTGTTCTTTCAGGAACTGGAACTTCATATATGTGTGTGCGCGTGTGTGTTGAATGCTTATGTTCACTTTAGTTTTAACTGCCTGTGTTATGAATGCTTAATGTGTCCGTTCTATTTCATTTAAGGTTTTGAGTTATATTCCATGGTTCCATCCATCTGCCCGCTAGAGACCCTTCACAATTCACTGTCTCTTAAACAAGTTGACGACTTTCTTGCATCGATTGCTGCTTCCCATGAGTCCCTGCTGGAAATGTCTATTTGCTCACCAGGTGAAGAAATAATCAACTCTATATTTTGTATTTTTTAAATATTTTTTTTTCTTCTTTTTCTTCCCCTGCCTTATCTCACCACTATTATACATTCTCTGTTTATTGTTTGTGTCTCAGCTGTTCAGGGAAAGAAAGCTCCTTTAAACACATACACGCCTGCAAAAGTTTTACCATGCCCTTTCACTCAGGCTGTGGGAAAGAAGTCACCAGAGCGCACTGCACCAGGCATGTATAAATAAAAATAGAAGAAGAGTGCATTTAAAAAATTTTTTTTTTTTTTTTCTGAACGCAGTAAAAAAAAAAAAAAAAAAAAAAACTTTTAAAGAAGTAAGGATATCTACAGTTTTGGGAGGCTGCTCAAGGACAACATAACAAACAACAAAAAGGAAAAGTGATAAAGAAAGCCGCATTTCCTACCAAATAATAAAAATAGATTAGCGGAGAAGGGAAAGGCTTTCCTATTTCCTTGTCTAACCCCAAAAACATACAAAAACAAACAGCAACAAACGTCACTTAGTATATATACATTTTGTTATATATGTTTGTCTGCATAATTATGTACAAAATCATTCCTTATATAACTTAAAAATGAATAAATAAATAACATTACAGGAGAATATATGCATGTCTGTAAAGAAAGAAATATAGTACAAGACAGACCAGTTTTCAGATGGAAACAAAAAACCTAATTTACGCTCCTGGGATTTGCATAAAAATAGAAAGGAGTGAGGGCGACAAAGTTACCAGAAGAATTCATATTCTCCAGTAAGCTCAGTAAAACCTAACAACTATTTTACTTTTAGTACTGTGCAAAAGTCTTGGGCACATATAAAAATTTGGCAAAAGCAATATTTGAAAACATTTCTGTTTAAAACATTTTTGTTTGTTTTCAAATGTTTGAAAACATTTCTGCATAAAATAAACTTCTATAAAGAGTAATAAAATAAGCAGTCAATATTTAGAGTGAAAACTCATTGCTTAAAATTAGGAGTTTTAGACACAGATTTGTGCAGTTTTAAAAGAAGACAGCTGTTAGGGTTTCCTGAGCTTGCTGAAGAATATGAGTTTCTTCTGGTAACTTTGTCACTCACTCACTTTCTATTTTTATGCAAATCCCAGAAGCGTACATTAGGTTTTTTGTTTCCATCTGAAAACTGGTCTGTCTATATTTCTTTCTTATATTTATATAGTAATGTTAATTAATTTTATATATGGAAATACTGAATGATTTTGTACATAATTATGCAGACATGATAAACATATATAACAAAATTGGTACAGCATATAATATGGTGCCTAAGACTTTTGAACAGTACTGTGTGTGTATATAAAGTATACAAAAAAAATAAAAGAAAGTGTGGACAGGAGAATTTCAGAGTATATGAACAAGTGAAGGGTTACAACAAGCAGTTTTCAGAATGAGTGAAGCACTGGGCTGCTGACGTTCCCTTGAGACGCGATGAGACTCTAGAAATATTGCAGCAGCATGGGGACAGAACATGTGTAACAGACACAAACGCGCAGAAATATATTCTTGGAATTTTAAAATGTGATTCATGCTTCTACATGATTTGTGTTATTAATAAAGGGAGCCAATAATTTTGGAGTTGACTGTATATACTTTATTCCTTATTTATCCCAGCAAGTGGAAGCCCTTCATCCAGAGGGACCCATCCAAGCAGATCCGATGGTGTTCAGCACGTCGCCGCTGGAGACAGAGCATCTGGGAGCAGCACACCTGCTAAGCCCAAAAGTGCAGGACACACCACTGTTAGCATCTTGGTCTCCTCTCCACCAACATCCCGTAAAGCCCAACTTCACCCAACCTATCAGGAAACCCAGGACGACAGTGTATTCACCCACACTCCAACCTGGACAGGGTGCTGTAGGGTCTCATCGCGTTCTCACACAGGTGTCACTAAAGCACATCAGGTATCGTTCAGTGACAGCCCTGTCCGTATTACACTCAACACAGAGGAAGGCCAGAGAAGAGCCGTACCTGTACACGAGCTCACCAAGCAGACTGCTCAAGAGGAGCAACGCGATAGCAAAATGTCACCATGTTCTCAAACACCCACAATGCAAAACTCTTCAATAAGTGTATCCAAAGACCACAAAGCCATGCTTGATTCCATGAAATTGACCAAACCTTGAATTTTTGCCGAAACGGTGACAATCAGATTGTACTGTTACTTTAAACTATCACTTAGTGATTGTCGTCTGAGAGAAATCGTTTTTTAACAGTAGTGAAATAGCAGTAGAACAGTTTGAACTTTTAGACACGCTCGTCTTATCGATACTATCACAGACATGACTGACTTAACGTATAGTATGATATCGATTATACACTCATGCGTTTATTTCTCGTATCTGATTCATCTCATAATGTAAACCGTGTACATTCATAACACAGGATCCATTTCATTGTGGTCTATTCGAGTGAATCCTGATTATCACATGAACAGCACTTAATGATATTATTATTTAATATTATTATAAAAAGTAAAATGTAATGAAACGAAAAGTTATATTTTTACATGTCTTTGGTTACCAAAAAATGTGCATTTTATTTTTCTTTCCCGTTTAGCTGCGGATGTCCGCCTTAAAGTAATTGATGTGAAATATTTTTCACTAGTTTCATCATGATTGTATATATATGCATAGATGTATGTATATTGGGAATAAATCTCAGTGGAAATTTTTATGTGTTTTCTCATTATCTTCTGTATGTAAATGTGAAATTCAGAACGGAGATAATTTTCGTGACAATTATATTGTATATACAGTAGCAAGAAAAAGTAAGCGGACTTTTCTACACAAACTGGTCATGAAATGTAATCTGATTTAAAACAAAATTACAAATATAAACAAACAAAATATTTCTAAGCTGATAAAACAGTTATGATCTTTTATGTCTTTAGTGAACACGTCCATTAAACCCAAGTGATGGTGGAAAAATAACCCTTAATTGTGGGTCTTTTTTGTGAGGCATCAGCTGATGCTGCGAGTGAATAGCACATTGACACGGGGTGTTTTTTTTTTTGTTGTTGTTAAGTTGAGTTAGTTCTAAACCTCTCCTCCATTCTCATTTCATTGATCGGACTTCAGGTTTACTAACACCTAATTCCAGTTGCCTTTTGGTGACATCACAAACTTTGTGTATTTAACTTACTTCTTCCACCATCACTCAGTATTATGTTTAATAATGGCATAAAAGATCAAGACTGTGTTTTATCAGCTTGGAAGTATGGTTTTTGTTTATATTTGTGAGTGTAAATTTTCATTTCCAATCTTAGTGTACTGTAGAGAAAGAGACGTATATTATACAACTAATAATGAATATCCAATTTTTCCTGGATTCTCGGCAAAGCCACAAGAAGTGTTTAGCTTTCATAAAGTTGGTACAAAAATAATATTGATTGGGAAACAATTAGGAAAGTGACTCTTATTATCTAAGCTCAGAGCAGCAACTTCTCACAGGACTAATGAGAATACAGCAACATCCAACAAATCACAAATATATCAGTTTAAGTGTTTCAGAATGGATTTTTTCTAAAGGGAAGCTTGTTGAGTTTTCCATTTATTATACTCCTCGCAATTACTTCAGAGAAACATGTGAAATCTATGAACTAATTTTGCCATATAAACAAATAATGCTGCGTATGGTGTGATTTTTTTTTTTCCTCTCCATGAAACTGCAGCTGTGTAGCAGCCCAACACATCCATTTTCCATTCACTAATAACACGTGCTGCTGATGATTATAGCTCTTACATTAGTGTCCACTTCCTCCTCCTTTTGTGTAGTTTTGGTTACTTAGCTACAGTAGATGTCACATGTAATGTTGAGCACTTTAAATTTTTGTGCTCACATAACTTCTAGCTCTGGTTACAAAGCGTAGTAAGCAAGCAACATACAGTAGCTCAGGAGACACATATTTTGTGGAGTTTTTGCTCCCACTTCTGCATTCAGCTTTAAAGAATACTCTGTAAAACGTTTTGTTCTTTTTTGCATTCGGATGTGTTTAAACTTTTTTGTTGAAAACCTTCCCCTCACCCACCATCTCAAGTGCCAGCTCTTGTATACGCTGTAACCTGTAATTTCTGCAAAGACAATAAAGTTCATAAAACGTGTGGAAGTATAAGTGTGTTCATGTTAGATTTTACTTACACCTGAGCACTTAAACATGTAAACTAATCTTCAAGATGACTATAAACCCCATAAGGACAGTATGTGTCTATCATGTGAAGGCCAAACTGTTTTGTAACAATCTGTGTTTTTGTCCCATCTTACCAACTTTAAGAAAAAGAAAATAGATGCTAGTCATGGAATGACTGTTTATACAGTAGCTGGTATAAAACAAAAATGTCACCATTTTAAA
Source organism: Clarias laeviceps (assembly GCA_030014305.1). Taxonomy (NCBI): domain Eukaryota; kingdom Metazoa; phylum Chordata; class Actinopteri; order Siluriformes; family Clariidae; genus Clarias; species Clarias laeviceps. The sequence goes on from JAQMYJ010000009.1 coordinate 18,706,397, forward strand.
AGGATCAAATCATTGGGCTGCATCAAGCAGAGAAAACAAATAAGAATATTTGAAATGACTGGAACTGGGTTAAGAACCCTTCAACAAAGGGTATTATCAAATCCTGGAAGGAAAGTGTTGAACCATCAACTTTGGAATTGGAAATGTGGTTGGAAAAAAAATGAATGGACTTAAACACTTGGTCAAATTGCATCGTAAAAAACTTTTCCATGTGCACATAATGTGATGAGAACTCACAGGATTGGGACTAAACTGTGTGGCCATAAGAAAACCACTTGACTAATAAAAAAGGCTTGCATTTGCAAGAAAGGATAAAGATTGGATTTTGGAGCAATGGAAGAAGGTCATGTGCAAATCATCAGATGAGTGCAAATTCCCAGAGTGATGGGTGCCAACTACATTTAGCGTGGACACTGCCTACTGTTACATTCAGTGAGGATTCGGTGAGGACATTCAGCAAGGACACTGCCTACTGTCACATTCAGCGATGACTCTGCCTACGGCTACATTCAGTAAGGACACAACCTACTGTTACCTTGGGTGAGGAACGCCTATGACAAGCCTGTGACAGAGCATCCTTCACAAACAAACAAAACCACAAACAATTTCTGTTGTATGTATATACAACATTTTGTCTCAGCGCTATTTTCCACTGTATTGGACTGTGAAAATTAGAAAAATTAGGATTATTCACCTTTGGGACAGCTTCACAGGGCCATGTGCTTTATGGTCCATTCTCTATCATCATGGTCCCAGACTGATTCATTGAAACCGGTGAGGCCAACTCATTTCTCCTGCACCCCCACATGCACACATACAATATACCAGACCACAGACATCGTATACTGTACATTCCCTTACAGACTGAAAATATTGTATGTAATTGCAAATATTGGTACCTGGTGCACTGCAGTGTCTTTTTTTTTGTACAATACACGTGAGCTACTTCCATGATTGAACCAGAAGTAGAACCATGGCCCACTCCCCAGCAAACATGTGGACGTTAGATGACTGTTGAAATGACGTCCCTCCGACACGTCCCGTCATCGTTGAAAAATAGTTCCAAAATGAAAGGTGAACGGACGTCTTTGACGTTAACTTGCCATGAATTCGACATCTTTTCTGGACGTCTAATGTGTTGTCGGCTGGATGTTTTTAAGATGTGTTGCTGCATAATGTCAGCGTACTTATGAGCCTGCATATAAAAGTCCCTATTGCGAAATGGACAGCAGAACATAAATGGTTAAGTGGAGTCTATAAAACGTTTAATCCACGTTTACATTACAAAACATTTTGTATTAAACAAATAAAAAAATATATATATTTATATAAAAATATATAATAAATATTTGTGTGTATATATACATAAATATGCAAATAAATATATAATATATTTAAATGTGTGTGTAAAACATTGCTCTGACGGGGACATTGTGTCCCCGGCCAAAAACAATCGCTGTAGGACGTCATTAATTGGTAAAAATAAGTGCACAAAACATTTCCGAAAAATGCATTCAAAGTCTGGGGTTGCATGTATAGCCGTTACTTTGACCTTTAGTTAAGTGTTGTTCAAAATATACCCTCCAAGCAAAAACTTTTTACAATTTATGACAGCTGTTGTAAATCAGATAATGTCAAAGACGTTCAACGTTCATTTTGGAACTATTTTTCAACCATGACGGGACGTGTCGGAGGGACGTTGCATGCATGCATACATACAATTTTTTTAACAAAGGCTAAATATATAGCACAACAGTAACAGAACAGTTTCACATCAGTTAAACAAGAACCAAAAGAACATGAACAAAAACACTCAAATTATTGCTGTCAGCTGTTAATGGCTCATTTCTTAACAAAGAATAAAAAAAAAAGGAATCAACATGTATTACATTACATTTTACTGTTGAATAATCTTTTGTTAATAAAAGATGGTCTGCATTAAATGTGTGCTAGGTTAATGAAATAACAGCATGTCTCCGTCCATTTCAAAACCATTGTGGTTGAGAAAGTTCCATAACTAGGTGTGTAACTGTGTGAAAGTGAACAGGACTTTTCTGTGGTTTGACAATATTCCTTAAATAGATAAAAGGTACCAATAAAAATTACATAAATAATAAAAAATTACCAGGGACTGACTACGCACCCTGGTACAGTACTTGAAGCCCCCTGCTCTGCATGCTTCCAAACTCTTCTTGCCCTATCAAATGCACTGCTGATTTGCCCTCCCCCACTCCAATCTCATCTGAAATGATATCTTCCAGCTTCTGATTGACTGAACACACCTGATCCAGGTAACCAGCAGTGGGTAGGGCAGGGATAATTGGAAAACAAATAGGCCAGGTGTCCTTGAGGACCAGGGTTGGGAACCACATGTCTATTAAACCATGTTCCTGCAGTAGCATGAAACTGCTCTGCTCATTTGTAAATATTTTTTAAGGCAGTGAAACAAAATCCAGCCAACTTAACATTTTGGGGACTTGGTCATTTTGCTATCAGTTTTCCACCAAGAATTTTGCTCAACTGCATGAAATAGCTCAACTTAGGTGTAGAGAGCGCATGGGGCTTTATACTTGCGAACTCATGCTAACAGAGTTTGCCTAACGTTAACACTACTAACCTTTAGCCTACTAGTTAATTTTAGCCAAACTCAAACTACATTTCAATTCCTTCATGTCCAACAAGTAAAACTTATAAACGTTTATAAAACAATACAAAATGGACTCACCCAAAGGTATTTTTTTATTATTATGTTAACTTTCACCCTCCTCAAGGCCTCCTCTCCTCTTGGCAGTAAATAAGACAAGTGAAAATGCATTAACACACACACTCTCTCTCTCAAGATAATCTAAAATATCGTGAGATTTGCTACAAAATAGTGGTGGCACTGTTTCCAAATAAAAAAAAAAAAAACTTTATTTATCCACATGGGGCAATAAAATGCACGCAGAGTATTTGTTATTATTATTATATATTTTTTAGTTTGACAATCCACATCCAACTCGGACTTTAAATGGTGACCAGATCTATACCTGTTTATATGTAAATGCATACATTTCATAAAAATAATAAAATCATTTTGTAATATACGAAAACATGGGTCGCATAATGCCAAATGCAGTGGCTTCACAATCACTTAACCACACTTTGTGAATATATAATTTATCATAAAACAAGATGTAAATAAAAATTATTGTGTATAAAAAGGACATCAGTGGCCGTCTATTCACAACCTCTTAAAAACTATCGGGGGCACTTACTTTTTATTGCAGTATTAACCAAGGTGTAAGCACAATCGCTTTTGCATGTTTCGCGCTCAATACTACAGTGGATTTAATAAAGGATCATGATGGACTGTAAATGCATGTGTAAAGGACGTCACATAGTGGCTATTGACATGCACTTAGCTAAAATTCAAAGTGTCAGCTATACATGCAACCCCAGACAACTGTAGACATGTACAAATGTATCTGAATGCATTTTTAGGAAATGTTCTGTGTCACAAATTTTTACCGATTTATGCCGTCTTACCTCAACTGTTTTTGGCCAGGGACATGACGTTGCCATTGGACCAGTGTTTGCTGGGTCTGTCCCCTCTGATGTTACTATTACACAGAGGCTCCGAAGCTTGTGTGTCAGTTCCCCGAGAGTCACGTGACCAACACCAAACGACGCCTTGCGTTGGCTGGCATCACGTGACTGAATCATTATATGGGAGTTTTTTGTTCTTAAATTGATAAATCAAGATTCAGGAAAACGTTTTCTTTGTTTTTCACAATGAACTTTCCCTTTACTCCTTATGTAATATATATGAAGAAGGAAAAGGCACACAGAATCTTTTGGCTTGCGATGTTACGATCAAGTTGCTGCACAAAATTTGTCCACTAGATGGCAGTACAATGAGCCCTTGAATGAAGCTTAATGAAATGAACCTTTTGGTGAAACTGGCTGGGAAGTCAGATGTCACTACCGTTCATATCTGCGGAAATTCATAACTCGGATGTTCCTAAGTCGGGGACTACCTGTGTGCATATATTATTAAAATTTTATTGGTCACATACACAGTACGATATGCAGTGAAATGCTTAATTCTTCGCATATCCCAGCTTCTTGTTGGTAGGCAGGGGTCAGAGCGCAGAGTCAGCCATTTTTACGGCACCCTGGAGTGTTAAGGGCCTTGCTCAAGGGCTCAACAGCAGCATCCTGGCAGAGCTGGGGCTCAAACCGCTGATCTTCTGATCCATAATTCAGAGCCTTAACACACTGAGACCCCACTACCCCGTAGGGTCGCCACAGCGGAATATCCAGTCCACACAACAACTTGGCACAGGTTTTACGCCGGATGCCCTTCCTGACGCAACCCTCCAATTTTATCCGTCTTGGGACCGGCACTGCATATTATTATTATTATTATTATCATCATTATTATCACTTTGACGTCACTTCCTGGTGTGACATGCTGTTGTGGGAAACATCAGCAGCATTGAGAATTGGGAGATTTTGACTCCGTTGGCCTTCCATAAGCCTGATACTACACTGACAAGCCGAGGCGTGTGCACTGTGCGGACGGAGCTGGCTTAGCCGAACAGGTCTGTTTTGTATATTCATTCATTTACGGTCGGAAACACGATAATTTAATCCTCTACGATTCGCTTTACAGCTCAGGTCGCGATTATAATTGTTATTAGGAGTCGTAATGATGGTGTGATGTTCAGGGTCTCGTCTCAGCTCTGAGGCTCCTTGATGGAGGAGGGCAGGAAGCTGTCCAGCTAAACTCAGGGCTAGGTTTGCAACGGATTGCATTGTTTGTCCTTTTGTATTTACTAAAGAAAAAAACAAACAAAAGAAAAAAACCGAAAATAATTTGCAGTATATTTTTATTGAGTGTTAAAATTGTAGCGCTGTTTCCTAGCAACACTGGTCAGGAGCTAGCTTCCTCATCACAATGGAGTTAGCATTCAAGCTAAAGGCCGCAAACCACCATGACTGCATTTAATCCTAGATTTTGATCTAGAGATCATACTGTTTATTTTATCAGTCTGATATTAACACATGATGATGATGATGATGATGATATTGATAAGGCTGCTTTTTTGGGGGGTTGCTCTCACTGACACCTGCTTATGATGATGATGATGATGGCATGTGTTTTTGCTATGGGAAATGCAGTGAACATCCTCCCCTTTAATTCCTTCCTCTGGTTGATTTCTCTTATATTTCCACCTCATGAGCAACACTTTTTATTTTCAGATAAGATCATGAACACATAATCAGTGCATGAGTCCCAACCATTTTGTGTACACTGTGTTGTCATTCTGGAAAGTCAGATTAAAGCTTTCTTTCTTTTGACTTCTTGTTCTTTTCTTAAATTTATTTTCAGCATCATCAGCTTTAGAAAAACATTTTCCTTGCCAGTGTTGCTGCTGACCGTATGTCTGGCAGAGGAACACGCATGACCATATGTCCATGTTATTCAGGCAGACTGGCACTCTTCTGGGATTTAGCTCCATGTTATGACTCAGGGGACAGATCGAGTGTTTGTGTTTGTTGTGTGCCTTTTTTTTTTCTTTTCTTTTTTTTGGTGAAGAATCCAGGAGGAGAAATGCACAGATCTCATATTGAAGGGCATTTTCACATTATTGTGAAAATATCCCCACTACCCCTCTGTCCAGCGTTTACGTTGTTTTGTTTGTTTGTTTTGTTAGTTTTTTCTGGTTCACTTGTGTATTTATAACCTCCGATACAACAGATGGCAGTATAGACCTACAGTGGTACCTCAGCATACAAACACCTTGAATTGAAATTTTGAAGGAAAATGACCAATACATATGTTCGTCCGAAACAAACTAAGTTGTACGTACATCTGGGAGCCGTTTAAAACATGTTTGCATCAGTCAAAAGCCAAACAGAGCAGGTTTAAAAGGTTTTTTTGTATGTTTTTTTTCTTTTCTTTTTTTTGCATTTTGTGCAGGATTTGGTGAAGACATAGCACCATGGGTTCCAAGAATGTTAGCAAGGACAGTAGCAAGAAGAAAATGGAGTATCGTATTTAAAGCTGCGGTGCCGAAATGACGAGTTAATCATAAATTAAGGTTAAGTGAGGTTTAATGACAATTTAGGGCCCAAGCACTATGACATCTGCACGGTGTCACCATGACTATATGACATCATCGACATCGCTATCACTCTGATAATGCTGTTTAAATAGTGCTGATGTCATAAATGTGAGAGGGCCCTCTTGTTCTTCTAAGGATAGTTTTTTTCAATCATCCAGGCTTTTTTAAGGTTCTTAACACGCTTAAAAACCCTTCACGGGAGATTTTGCAGCATAGCTCATGCACACTTGCACATATACATGTCAAACTCTGAAGCTGAACAATTTTCAACACAAGGTCAGATATTTTGTGTCCTTAGCAAAATGCACATTTATGAAAGCATCATTAAATATACACATTATTCACACAAATAAAATAGGCTGAGTGGTCATGGCTGATTTTCAGCTTGATAAGTCAATTCCAGTTACTGGGTGATCAACTGATGCATCTCTATTATCAATGTAATGTATCAGTGTTTGGAGTATGAATCGCGATTTATAACAGAATTGATTTTTCCCCCTTCTCATCTCTGCTAATCGGTGTGTGTGTGTAAAGAAACTTTATTTCTGTTTCCGGGAACTCTCTACACTTTCTAACGTCCTCTTGCTCTCTAGCCAGGCCATATCTTTAAAGATGGAGCTGGATGTCAGTGGAGTGTCCCGGGCGCCTGTGTCCGTTTTACCCGCTGCTGAGGTCAAAGCCACGCTAAAGCCTGAGGGTGAGAAACCGCGGTGCTCTAGCACGCCCTGCTCACCCATCAAAAGTACTGTCTCAGGATACCAGATCCTCCATATGAACTCTAACTACCTGGTGGGCTTCACTACTGGTGAGGAGCTTCTCAAACTCGCCCACAAGTGGTCCGGGCCAGAGAAGAGCGGCGCAGAGCCGATACCCGGTGCCATCCAGAAACCCGTGGATGTAGGGATGCACCGCGTTTCGCGCGTTTACAAAACCAAAAGCCGTTACTACCAACCTTATGACATCCCTGCCATTAACGGGCGACGCAGAAGGCGGATGCCCAGCTCAGGCGACGCCTGCTTCAGATCTCCAGCGGCCGGCGAGAGCAGTAAGGCCCTACATGGCCCTCTGCCCCTCTGCCTGCTCAAGGCCAAGCGAGCGCACTCCAAATCTCTGGACTACCTCAACCTGGACAAGATGAGTCTCAGCGAGCCGGCCGACACCGACGTGCTGCAGTACCAGCTCCAGCACCTGACGCTGCGCGCCGAGCGCATCTTCACCAGGAACAAAACATGAACGCGTGAAAACTGGCCGCTCGCACCCACAGCTGGTTTGACACGCCCTGCGAACTGGCTGCTGTTTTTTTGGGCCTTGAGTTTCTCCAGTCAGATCATAGGAAGTTCCTGTAGTAAAGGCACCCATAGGCCACTAATCTCGTTATTTTAAGAACTGTTTGTTAATCAGAAGGTTCAGTGAGGTCCAGCTAACTTAAACTTTAACCTGTGAACAAAGTGAAGTTGTTTTAATAATATGTGTGTGTGTGTGTGTGTGTGTGTGTGTGTGTGTGTGTGAGTGAGTGAGAATGAAGGTTGAGGATAAGTTTGTTCAGGATTAGCAATAAACTATATACTTAACAGTTGCTACTACTGTGTGTGTGTGTGTGTGTGTGTGTGTGTGTGTGTGTGTGTGTGCACCTGTGCTGAGGTGAAAAAGGCCTCTTTTGCAGAAAATGTACCTATAACCTGCACTAGATCATACTGTTAGACATCTAAATATCATTTTTAACCAGGTTAGCATAGCTCACTGTGGTGTTCTCCTCCTAATGTTAGCCTATTAGCATTAGCATCGTCACATGTCAGTAGGTGAGCTCTGCGCTCAAAAGTTGCCTGTCACTTAGGCACAACTTTGTTTAACAAAAAAAAAAAAAACACAGACTGTTACACGACTTTTGAAGTTATTTAATCTAGATGAAGCTTACGATCGCCGACGCTAAGATTAGTGCCTCACATACACACTATTAATCCTCCCTTCTTTAGTTTCTCAAGCTGGCAAATCGTCTAGACGTTCACACCGGCGTACGTGAAGGATGTGCTGATATTAATGTTAATCGAGTCACATGGTTTTAATTTTATTATTATTATTATTATTATTATTTTCATTTTTTTTTATATGCTGGTACACAGCATCGCTACTAAAACAAACCAAAGGATGAACTTTGGCTGTCCTGGAAAAAACTTGATTGATAATGCGTTTTAAAATTTTTAAATATTTTTTTTTCCTTTCCTTTTTTTTTTTCGTCCTCTTTCTTTCTTTTGCGCAAAAACACCTGACAATCATATTTCTACCCCAAAAAATCCAGACAGTTATAAAACCGTTATTTCTAACTGATATTTTTGGTGCTCATCAGGCAGCGTGTTTCTCACGTCGCGTCACACTTCTTATTGTGTCTCGTTCTATCACTATGAACCTTACAGACACCACCACAGTTAATAGTGTGAATCTGATGCACTGGTTTGACGCATTTTTTTTCTTTTTCTTCCTCATCTGAGTCTATGGTTTGATCAAATACTCTCTCCTTGTATACTGTATTATTATTATTATTATTATTATTATTATTATTTTTAAGAGTTTTTATAATCCCCCAAAACTATACGGTTTAAGTGGAGTACACTGGAATATTATTATTATTTAAGTGTCATGTTAATCCTAATTTGATTCACTTTTCCTTAATGTGGTGTATGATGTAATAATTTAAATCTACAATCATATTTTTATCTGTGGTGTTTGATTTTTATTTTTTATTCCCAAATGGGCCGGGGATGTTTTTAGAGGCCGATGTGCCACTATTGTATTTGAATATAATTATAATGTGTCATGTTTTTGGTTTTACCTTGAATTCCTCGACTAGCTCCATCCCCTCTTATTAAATTTGTAATGCACGTCTCTTTTTAATTTTTTTTCCCCCACCTCTATTTTTTGTGTGTTAATAATAAGTTGTATAAATATGCTCAGCACCTTAGATTCATGAATATTGGTGATGTATTGGTTTTTCTTCTGTCTTGACTGAACTTCATAACATCTTGTTTACATTTAAAGCTGTTATGAGCTTTTTTGCTTCTTTTTTTTATGCTAATGAATTTTATCAATGTGTGCCATGAATGTAATGGATAAAGAGTGCTCTTGTGCTGTTTTATATATTTGGAAGGTAGAAATAATTTCTGTGACTCAGGACTGAGCCAGATTGCTTCTCTCTATTTATCAGTACAGGAAGACTAGGATAACGACCTATAATACTTCTCGTATTCAGCTCACGTAAAAAAAAAAAAAAAAGACATGTTTCTGTAAATGTACAGTACCAGTCAAAGGTTTGGACATAAGATGGGATTAATTTTTCTACGTTCTGGAATAATACTGGATTAAAAAAAACAAAAAAAAACATAAATATTATGAAATGACACTCGGCATTATAAAATTAAGTAACAACAACAGTAGTCACTTGTTATTTTAAGACACGAAGGTCAGCCTTTCTGGAATAGTCCTTTAAAGAACAGCCTTGTCAAGTGCGTTTGCAAAACCCATCAAGCACCATGATGAAACTGGTTCACATGAAGACCATCTCAGAAAGCAAGACCAAAACTCACCATGATTTCAGTGAGAGTTACCAGCCTCAGATATCACCAATTAACAGACAGCATCTTGTATTGGAAGACTTTACAGAGTATACTGTATGTAGCAGATACATCTCAATATCAATATATAACTGTTCAAAGGAGATTATTGCATATTTTGGACGGCTTCAAGGAATCAGGAGAAACGATGGAATTAGAAGGTGTGTCCAAACTTTTGACTGGTAGTGTGTATAAAAACCATAGGACAAAAGGAGTCATTTAAGATTTGATTATTACTATTAAAATGTCAATAGTGTAGGCTTAATATTTTCTTCATTGTTTGTTTTTCCTTCTTAAGGCTGTCGCCACAATGCAATGTTCCTGGACTCTGAACACTAAACTGAAACCTTTTTCACCGTCACCTTGTTTCTGATCGAACACATTTTTACTGTTCTCGCGACACCATCTCATATTAGCCTGCTGTACTCTACTGTTTCGCTCCTCATCGTGTGTGTGAATGCGATTTTCAAAGATCTGTCAGGACACCACGATGATGATGATGATGATGAACTAATCTTAGCCTCACAGCGCTTCTCTGCGAGGTGCACAGACACAAGGAGCCATGCTAGGTCCCAGTGCCTTGAGCTCTACTTAAATGACATACGACAATGCTGTATGTCAGTCTTTTCTGCTGATTAACACTTCTATAGCTAGTATGTTTACATCCTTAGGGTGAACAATATTAATCTGTATTCTGTAGACCGACCGCATTTCGATTACCTTGTCCCGCTGAGTGTTTGTGTGACCTGCAATGCTTTCATCTGTATTAAGTTGAACCTTACACTTATCATTATTAAAACACTACGCTGCACTTTTTTGTGTTTCTTTTACTTTTAATGAAGCTGATGGGCAAATCTGTGCAGAAATGGGAATAAATAAGGAATGAAACATTACAGTAAATATCCTAACAACACTTTAACAACGAGGTGGTGTCCAGCCAGCCCAGACCTGAAACATCACTAGTGGTAGTAAGATACTACAGCAATGTTCCCATCGTTTCTTTCACTTCTTCCTTTTAATGAATTTATACTTACAGTTAAATTAATGCCATCCTTTTCCTCAGAGGAGCTATAAACAGTTGTTCCCAGTGATTTCTCTCTCTCTCAAAACCATTCTTGTCACTGAACTGAGAAACTGCAGAAGTCATTGTCCTCGGTCCTGAAGACGCTCCTCATGTATCTTCACCACATCATTCATTATACTTTTTTATTGTTAGTGTTTAAAGCATTACAATTTGTGTTAGTGTTTTTTTTTTTTTTGCGTTATGGAGATGACTACAATACGATAAGGTAAATCTTTATTAATCCTGAGGGAAATTGCAGTAGTTCTGTGGCAGCAAAGTGTAAGACAGTAACAGACAGTAAACAAAAAACAAATGAAGCTACTGTAAAACATCCAAAAGTACAAAAATTTTAATTTAAGAACGTGTGGATGTTTTAGCTTCAATTCTGTTTATTGTCTAGCCGGAAAAAAGGGGGCGTTTGGTATATAATTAATAAATATATGCGGAAGGCCCGGGTTCGATTCCCAGCCAGTGCCCAAACCCCCCCCAGCCACTGGATGCAGTGCCGGTCCCAAGCCCGGATAAAATGGGAGGGTTGCGTCAGGAAGGGCATCCGGCGTAAAACCTGTGCCAAGTTGTTGTGCGGACTGGATATTCCACTCCATGCGTCACAGTGGGAGCCACACATTCAGTGGTTCATCTGTGCACGGTGCGCCTGTGCTGCTCATGACCTTGTCGAAACACGGTCCTTGAGCTGCAGAAACTGTGCTCTACCAGTTAAATAGTCCATGCTCCAGTATATACTGTAATAGATGGCTCAATTTGCATAACATGGAGCTTTTCCTCCAACAGTCTTGGTTGTCTATTGTTAAAAGCATTTATAAAAATATAATAAACACAATCCCCACTATACTACCCTGATTGCCCAGGCATGAGTAAGTTCTAAGTAATAGGTAAGTCACAACAATATCCACCTCTATATGGTCCTGATTTCCATCGTCTTCATTATGTGTAATGTAAGAGCTACTGATCTAAAGTTATTCAGGACCTTTGATTCTCCTTTTTGATGTTTTCCATATAACTGGAACCCTTTCCCGCCTCATGCCCAGATTAAAGATCGTCAGGAATACACCACACAGCCGCTCAGCACATTCTTTCAGATCCCCAGCACTGCCAACATCAGAACCAGCAGCCTCCCTTGATCTGGTTTTACACAGCTCCCTTTTCACTTGCTCAGTTGAACATGGATTGTTCAATTATATATTGATAGAATATACAGATCACAATTTAATTAACAGGATGATAAAAGGCAGTAAAACATCAATGGCCTAACACTGTAATATAGACTTCAGCGAGGTAATAGTTGTGGGGTAGAAGTTTTTAGGAACAGGTATGAAAATCTCTTAAACACTCATTTTATTTTAAAGGTGCCTTAAATATATATTAAACTACTCATATAACATATTAGAAGGCGTGTGGTACTATGAACCTGTGATTTGTCTAACAGTCAGGAACATACAGGTATCCAAGCTGTTTTAGATAAGGTAACCACACCTTCTTACCAATCAGAACGCATTAAGTAAATAAACTTTAATTATACAGCATAACAGTACTGTATATTGCATAACATTAAAAGTGTTGAGGGGTGTAGTCACACTGATAAGAGTTTTGTTTTATTCATGGATAAGGATTCTAACTTCCTAAAGAGCTTTGATGTAAAAGGCTCTGATGTAAGCTTTTAGATAGGACTCCACCCATACGATAGCATTTTTAAGTGTATCGTGTGTGTGTGCTTTTGGTCCTGAGGTTGTGTCTGGAATGCTCCCAGATTCCTGGTTCAGTTGGTTCCATTTTAATACCAAGTTTATATGGATATGGTCAGTACGAGTTTGTTTGCGGGGAGATGAAATCCTTAAATTTTTAGAATTTTTAAACTTGAACTTTTTTATTTATCACCTTTTGCAAAAATTTTTAATTTGTTAAGTTTCACTTACATAACTACTTCTCATGTTCAACTCAATAAAACTGAATAAGACAAGATGAGTATTACATAACCACACAGTGAAATTCTTTCTTCGCATTTCCCAGCAGAACTGGGGTTAGAGAGCAGGTTCAGCCGTGATGCAGCACCCCTGGAGCAGATAGGGTTTAGGGCCTTTCTCAAGAGCCCAACAATGGCCACCTGGTCGAGCTGGGGCTTGAACTGCTGACCTTCAGAGCAGAACTCTCTCTGAGCTGCCATTTTCTTCAACTTTTTATAATATGTGACTATCACGATTAAAATATTACTATTAAAATATCAACTGTGTAGGCTTAATGATTATTATTGTTGTTGTTGTTGTTGCTTATTAATTAATTTGAGACTGAAAAGTTCCCTAAGATACAATTTAAAAATCGATTGTTTATGTAAAAACCTCAGCAGCAACCTCATTTCCCCTCTCATCTGTTCTAACCACTGATTATCTGTAATCATCTGCACCTGTTTCTCACTGGTTTATTCCTTAACTTAGATTTCTTTTTGAAATGATTTGAATGATTTGAATGATTTGTAGGCAGTGTTGGGGGACATTACTTTTTAAATTAACTAATTACATTACAAAATTAATTTAAAAATAATCAGTTACATTACAGCGTTACTTTCTGGTAAAAGTAACTAGTTCGAGTACTTTTCCATTGCAGAAAATGAAAACTCCTTTGTGATTCCTCATGCATGTTGTTTTAGTCAAGACCTTTATAATTATTCTACCATCATCACTCAGCAAAGTTTTGGCCCATAATCTGTTAACTACTAATACCCCTATCTCACCTACGTGGTTTCGCGCGGTGGCCATAAGTACGGTTCATCATGATTCACAGCGAGTTTTGGTGCTGTGATTAGGTTTCTATCTTTCCGCGCGTCGGTCCTCGCATAGTCAAACCGCATAGGTAAGATAGAGGTATAACAGCAGGATTAACATAGGGGGCGGGTTATCGGGGACGAGGCTTGTAGGACAACTTTCACACACACAATAACTGATTGGGAATGACTGCTGTCTGGCTGATGGATTACATAAATTGTTGATTTTTTTACATTTTGAAAAAGTAACTAAATAACTGAGTACTTAAATGGCGGACATTACGCGTTAGATTACTTGTTACATCAAAAAAGTAATCCAAAGTAATCTTTTTAATACATTACACCCAACACTGTTCGTAGATCACTAGACTGAAACTGGTCAGGTACAGGGACAAAAAACTTTGGGGAAAATGACTATGTTAAAAAATACAAGGAGGTCTGACTCTTTGGAAGTAAAACTTGATGAGGTGTGGCTCAAGACTTTTGCACTCTAGACAGTCCTCTATGTTGGGAGGAGTAAAGGTGAGGCATTCAACCACAAGAACCCTTTGTTCTGCATGGTGGTGGTGACATCATACTTTGTGGCTGTTTTGCTGCCAGTGGAAAGTGGGTGGAATCATGAAGAAGGAAAACTACCTCAGAACTCTTTGACATGACCATTAATCATTAGCTAGACAAAATTTTATGTTTCAGCAGGACAATGACCCCAAACACATGTCACAGCTGAGAGCATACATAAAGTCAGATTTGTGTCAGGAAACAAATGTAATCCAACACTACCAATTCTCCCAGGAAGAGTAGTCAAATACTCAACCAAGAATCTACCAGAAGCTTGTTGATGGCTATTAAAATCATCTAACATTTAACCACATAAACCATCTGGTGATTACCGTTGTATTTATTCCTATTTTACAACCTCTGGTCAGCATTCTTACATGCTCATTCACACACTACGGGCAATTTGGGAACGCCACTAATCTGCATGTGTTTGTACTGGGGGAGGAAACCTCAGGCCCTGAGGTCAGGAACCTGGACACTGAAGAGCAAGGCGACAGTGCTAACCACTAAGCCACTGTGCCGCCAACCAAGTATTAGGTGTGCTGTATTTATATTTTTTTACCCTGCATGTATAATTTTGACCTTGTGATGATTTCGGAAATTCCCAAATACAACTTTTGTACGAATTTTTTGGGGCTTCCTTACATTAAAGTATATATGTTGTACAATCATTCTGACACAGGAAAAGACCAGGTTAAAAAAAAAAAATGGATGCACAATATTGCAATGACAGTGATGTTCATCCTGAGTGCTTATAAACCTCTGACTGCAAGTGTGGCTCTTTATTGTGACAGCATTAAGTAATCATTAAGATATAATTTTTGTGAGTGTTAATGACGCTTCTTTAATAGACGATACATGCTTTTTTTTTGTGAAAGATATAGGTTATTAGTTGACATACAGTAATATTTTATATATAATATAAAATAAGATAGGCTTAGGCAAAAAGCAACTTCTGTAACCTTCACTTATGAAGAAATAGTGTAAGACTGTAATAACAGTGTGTAGGCAACTGTGAATAAATGCAATAACCACTTAGCACTAAATGTTGAAACTACTGAATTACATCATATAATAAATAATTTTTATAAGTCTATAATTGTATACAATTTGTGTGAAGCACACATTGTACTTCTCATGAGCAGGATCTTGCATTTTGACATGTGATTTACAGTACTTCAACACTTCAAAGCCTGAGAGGAGATAAATGTTTAGTAAATATTTAATCCAGTTTCTCAACCACTAATTATCTTAATATCAATATTTGTGAATTTCCAAATGGTTTGTGATTGCACACCCCAGCAATATTTCTGACCTGTGAGTACTCTCTTGCAGTTTTGTAACTTTGAAAGTAAAGTAAGCTGTAGAAATCATTAGCCATGTGATAAGATAGCTGTAAAAAGAGCAGGTTCTTTTTTCATTATCTTGTATTGCACTCAGTCTAGAGAGTTTAGAGAGTTATTATAAGAAAAACAAATAGTATGACAAGATACACATAATATGTGTAATTGTCAATGCCACTTAGGTCATTAGTTGACATAAGACTATGCTCTGTTTGACTTTATGTTTAATCTTGATGGTTTTCATTTCCTTGAAGTAAAGAAGTGAATAATTCTTACTACATATTGACCTTCCTCCAACTTCACTGGCTAGTAGAGGCATTTATATTTTTGACCCTCCATGTATAATTTTGACCCTGTGTTGATTTCAGAATGTGACCAGAGGCACGCTAAGTGATCATGCTGAGATGTTGTGAAATGTTTAAGATCCTCGACGCAGGAACTCAGAAAGGGAGCTGTCTGTTGGACTACAGGAGTGATTTTTTAGGAGTTGTTAGTTTGGGGAACACAGCGATTAAACTACTACCTACAAACTACAACTTGGCTGCTGATCTGCCTGTCTGGAAATCCGGAGGGTAGTTGTCCGCGGATTTGCCTGCCTCCGTGTTACAGTACTCCCTTCTAGGAGCATCCCCTGCTGTTCCTTTGCCAGCTGCACAGTTACCTCAGAACTCTCTAACGAGCTCAGGGTCTAGTATGTGCCGAGTTGGCGACCATGAGTGCTCCTCGGGTCAGTACCCCTCCCAGTCCACCAAATACTGTGTGGTTCCCTGGATGCACCTAGAGTCCAAGATCTGCCATACCATGACCGTCACATGCTTTTGAGAAGTGGTCCACCACGACTAGTATCATTGGGTACCCCTTGGAAATCGCCATAGTGGTCATGATGTCCAGGGAGAGGTGGGACCACGGGTGTGATGGTATGGGTAGTGGGCACAGTAGCCTGGTGGGACAAGTGCTGGGCTCTTTATTTTGCCCACAAATGGGGCAAGCAGCTATGTAGGCTTGGACGTGCGCAACCACAGGTGGCAGCAGAGGAAGGGTTCTTACTATGCCAGAGTGCGCTTGAAGGGAGATGGATGACCCTTTGTATGCACTATGCAGGTCTATCTTGGTGAAGAATTTGGCCTTCTGCAGGGATTTCAAAGGATTCAAAGGCCAAGTTCATCAAGGGAAGAGGATACCAACCTGTCAGGGTCATAGTGTTTAATCCTCTGTAATCAATGCAGGGGCGGATATCCCCGCTTTTATTTCTCACAACGTAGAAACCCTCAGGTGGCGATGTGGAAGTGTGCATAAACCCTAAGAAGAACCTCTTATATATTCCTCCAAGGCCTGTTCTGGGGGAACAAGGAGGGAACAGTTTGCCTTGGAGGAATACAGTATATATAAGAGGCTCTTCTTAGGTTTATCCTCACTTCCACATCGCCACCTGAGGGTTGCCCTCACTTTGACCCTGACCTCAGAAGTAGGGCGATCACGCAGTTGAGGGTAACTTATAGGTCTTTGGCTTGGAAAATACCCATGGGAATGGCAAACATTTGACCAGATGCAGGCACTCTGGGCTCAGGGGTTGAATGTAGCAAGAACAGGCCCTGCTCAGGCACATCGTCCCTTAAGCTTTTTTTTCAGTGTCTTACAATTAATCTATTCTTCTCAAAATACTTCCCTTTGAATGTAGCTCGAACACACACCTTTGGTTTTTATCCAAACTTCCATCTAGAAGCTTTTTATAATGAAGCATGCCATTCAGCACAGCCCCGCCCCCCCCCCCGGCCCACTCCACATGCCTCACCCCTCCCACTTACAAAATCCTGGAATCACCCCTGACCTGGTGGATGTTTCCTCAGTCATTTTATTATCTGGGTTAAATGTGCCATTTTCCAATATTAACCGCAGCACTGCAATTATGGGAAGCCATTATGGTCAAACTTGGTAAAAAAAATTATATATAATAAGATAAAATTTCTAGATTAATCACATATTAACACGTTAATATTAGTCCTATTAAAAATATATGTTGTACAATTATTCTGATGCAGGAAACAACCAGTTAAAAAATGCTTAGAAACCCACTAACACCATGAGAATAATCTTCATTATGAATGCATGTAAACCTCTAAATGCAGTTGTAGCTCTTTATTATGACAGCATTAAGAAGTCCAATAATTTTTTGTAAAGTGTCAATGGAGCGATTGGTTATTAGTTGACATAAGGCTATGCTCTGTCTGACATTTCGGGTTTAATTGTGATGGATTTCATTTGCTTGAAGGAAAGAAGTGAATCATACTAACTACATTTTGAATTTTCCAACTTTGCTTGCTAGTTGTCTGTAGCCATTCAATGCAGTACATTTATGTCACTTTTCTGTATACACATCATGCTGCATATATGTTTTTAAGCTTTATGTATATGTTGCATGTATGGATATTGTACTAGATAATGAGAGAGATAATATTTTTTCAGCTTTGCATCAGTGGCTTAGGCAAAAGGCAACTGACCTTCACTTATGAAAAAATAAAAGCGAGAGTAATAACAGCGTGTAAGCAACTGTGAACAAATGTGATAACCACTAGCAAGGGGAAAATGGACTTTAAACCCATATTTAATGTTGAAACTTTTTAATTACATCCTAGAGTAATGTGTAGGTCTTAGTTTGTCTTGCAGTTATGTGTTACGTGTTCATGAGAATGATCTGGAATTTTGACATGTGGCTTAACACTTCAAAGCCTGGGAGGAGATAAATGATTAATTAGTAAATATTTAATCCAGCTTCTCAATTATCTTAATTGTTTATTACTAATGATCTTAATATATATATATATTTGAGAATTTCCAAATATTCTCTGATTGCACACCCCAGCAATATTTCTGTTTATTTACTCCCTTGCTGTTTTGTAACTTTGGAAGTAAAGTAAGTCTGACCTTAGAAATCGTCAGCCATCTGATGAGACAGCCGTAAAAAAAAAAAAAAAAAAAAAAAAACAGGTGCCTTTTTCATTATGTTGTATTACACTTAGTCTGTTTATAGAGTTAGTATAAGAAATCAAATATTATACCAAAATATGAAACTGCTAATATAACCTGCACCTACAACTACTGGGATCAGCCTTTAAAATTATGAAATAAAATTATTTAATAAATAAGATTAAAAGGTACATACACTACTGCTCAAAAGTTTGGGATCACTTTTGGGATCACTTAGAAATGTTATTGTTTTCAAAGGAAACACACACAAAATTAGTCTGAATAGAAAACATAGCAAAAGAACAAGACATGCTGACATTGTTAGACTTAGAAATAATGATTTTGATGAAAAGGACAAATGTGTTCTTTAAACTTTGCCTTCATAAAAAAAAAAGAAAAAAAAAATAATAATAATAAAACACCTTTTGCAGCAATTACAGCCTGGCAGACCATAGGGCATAAAAAATAGCTGTAAAATTTTTCAAGATAATCTGATAAGATTTCAACCAATGCTTCCTGGATCATCTCCCAC
Source organism: Clarias laeviceps (assembly GCA_030014305.1). Taxonomy (NCBI): domain Eukaryota; kingdom Metazoa; phylum Chordata; class Actinopteri; order Siluriformes; family Clariidae; genus Clarias; species Clarias laeviceps. The sequence goes on from JAQMYJ010000009.1 coordinate 18,725,351, forward strand.
AAGATGGGTTTGCTTGATTGATTTGCTTCTTCCTCCGTACCAAAAGGTCAAACTGCTCCCACAACAGCTCAATAGGGTTCAGATCCAGAGACTGTGCTGGCCGCTCCATTACAGTCAGAATTCCGGGTAACTTTAATTGTTTGTGAAATGGATAAAATTGTTTTTGCGAATTGCATGAAAATGTGTTTTTCTTTGGGAAAACAAATAAATTTGTAAGTCATCCCAAATTTTTGAGCGGTAGTGTACGCCTGCAAAGTTTTCTGCTGGAATGAGTGAGCATATATCATAGGTTATACAGTATATGGATTTAGAATTTTGTGGATATTTTGTACGAAAGGTTTAACACTAGAATTACTGACTTTTTTATTTTCTGGTGCAAGTCCCGAGGTGTTATTCACCCCTGCTGAGATTTTCACAGGTCTTCAGCTCGATTCTCCTCCTGCTTTTGTTGTGCAAACCACCCATTACCTGTGAGCCCTGGTACATTTGCATTTGTTTACTCAGAGTAGCTCAGATCCAAGGCAGGCCAAACCTCTGTGACATGGAAACCTTCAGAAATGCCTGCCGTATCTATACAAAATATCCCACACATTGACTGTCCTGCAAATATTAAAGACACATTCACAATTTATGGAAACACAAGTCTGTTTTATTTATAAAAAATTGTGTGAAAACAGAATGAAAAGTTGCTAATACAATGACATGAATAAAATGAAAACTTGCTAACACTTCAGTCTCCAATGTATGTTTGTCCACAAATGTCATAAGCTGAGTGAAGTTATGGTCCACGGTTTTTGACATGTTCGTACACATACAGAATAAAATGATGTCATTTCATTTTCATTGGCCATCACTGAATTATAACACCAAAATTGAACTTTGTTTTTGTGTGATCTCTCCAGCTTTGCATGTTCTCTCCTCTGCCTGTTCATGTAAAAATTGTAACAAAAAAAAACATTAAAAAAAATTCTGTCCCTCAGTCTAAATTCAGCTCTTCATCCTTCTGCCTTTTGTCTCAGTGGTTACTCTCCCACACAGTCTGTCTGTCTATTTCAAAGTCTGTTTGCAGAATTTGCAAACCCAGTGACCATCGTCCCTGCATTCAGTAATGGAGTTCCTTGACTCTCAGCACAGTTCTTGATGAAGCGTGTCCAGATGTCAGAGATCGCAGCAAATCTGTCTTTATTAGTCCCACAAGTGGAAAATCTGCATTGTCAT
>JAQMYJ010000009.1:18746434-18785517 GCA_030014305.1 Clarias laeviceps
TTCCCTGTTGAGTCTGGTTCCTCTCAAGGTTTCTTCCTATTACCATCTCAGGGAGTTTTTCTTTGCCACTGTCGCCCGCGGCTTGCTCACCAGTGACGATCTGCTCATTTTGATTCATGCACACTCACATTCCATACAGACTTAAATAAAGCTGCTTTGCGACAATGACAATTGTTAAAAGCGCTATACAAATAAAATTGAATTGAATTAAATTATTTAATGTTGAGGCCAGTGTACATGTCTGCCTGCAACAAAGATGAATTTTTTAAAACTGTAATTTCACAATATTTTGTTTGGTGTGAGAACATTATAAAGTATTGGTTTCTATTGGATTGGTTGCTAAATATTGAACTTTTACAAAATTTACCGAGATTTTGTATCTACTGTCATTTCCTCTTATTACAATCAATGGGAAAGAGAGAATATAGAAAAGTTTATGTTTTATGCCTTGTTTATGCTAAGTTGTACTTCTTTAGTCATCAGCCAAAATACACTAACTGTTTGGTAATCAGAGAGTAATTCACTGATGAGAAACTGAAAAATTTGATAGAATAAAGATTACTTTAACGCAGTTATTTCAGTGGTGAAAATATGAACTAATCCTAGTAAAAAGATTCCAAAGTTTCATTTAATTCTGTCTAGCCAGTTTTGCGAAATGCTGTGACATAATCTGGCTGGACAGACATACATACATACAGACAGACATAACATTTTCTGAGACTGGTTTCGGGTCCGCCAATGTATGAAATGTAAAGATATAATTGAAAGAGCGAGTTCTGACCAATGTACAGACAAAACCTTTGTTTTATTTATATAGATTAGTCTATATTTACTTATAGAACACTTCCCATATTAAATTACATATTGGGGTCACCTGTGTACTATGTAAACCAGACACTCATTTGGAAAAAATAATGAAGAAAGTGGACTTAAAAAAATACTAAAAAAACCCACATCACATTTATCGATTTGGCACCAAAAACACATACGTGCAACTTCTAATCATTTCAGCTCTGATATTCTTATCTCAGAATGATAACCATGATGCTGGAGTACTTTTTAATCCACAGGACAAAGCAGTGCAAATATATATTTCATTTCTCTCAACAAGGGTGGTAAAAGTTTGCACAACCTTCAAAAGAGAAGCAATCAAACCACTTCCTCATGCGACTTATATATAACTGAGAAGTGCAGAGCGAAGAACAGAAAACACAAAATTCTTCACAGTGATTAGATCTAGGACTGTAGCACAATGAAGGCTTTGGTGTTCTTTCTGCTTCTGGCAGTTGTAAGTGCTAAAAAGTATGATCGGTGTGAGCTGGCAAGAGCCATGAAAGCATTTGGCTTGGCTGGGTATCGTGGCATCAGTCTGGCTAACTGTGAGTAAACTGGTATTTTAACATCCTATGCAGTACATCATCTGTTGTGCAAAAGAAGCTGCTGCGGACAAGGAAGCTGCAGAAAATCCAGCTTTTTATAGCTTAAAGTAGCAGCGGTAGGGTACATAGTAATGACAAAACTAATAAAGATAAGATAAAATAAGCTAAATCTTATTAATCCAGAGGGAAACTGTCTATTTAATATATAATGAAAAATAAATTGAATACATGGAAATAAATAGTAGAAATATAAATATTTCAAATAATAAGAATATCTAACTTCACTGAATATGTATACAGTATAAGAAATAATAAATTAGTGATTACCAAATTTTGCCTTACCAGGACAATAATAATAATCACATATAACACTGTACAATTTTCATACTAATATACAAATATAGAACTATAACTATAATAATATAGAATTTTACACCACAAAGTTACCTAACAATATGTTGTGTACTCAATCTCAGTATTTGAAAAGTCATCAAAATTGTGTTTTTTTCCTCCAAAGTAACTTAAAACCTTCGAGAACTAAAAACCCATTTTCTCTGTTTGTAGTACAGTGATTGTAATAAGTAATGTAAAGTATTTCTATAAATGCTGAATATTTCTAAGGGGTTTGCTTGGCCAAACACGAGTCTGACTTCAACACCAACGCCCTCAACCACAACTCTGATGGATCAACAGACTATGGCATTTTCCAGATAAACAACCGTTGGTGGTGTACCAATGGGAAATTCCGTAGTGCTAACGGGTGCAAACTCTCCTGTAGTGGTGAGAAGTTTTTTAATTGATCTATCCTTCAAATCTTGAAATGATAAAATCCTGATAAAATTTTGAGCCTTGCTCAAATGGTAATCTCAAACCTAAAGCTGTGAAAGGCTCATATCTTTGTCTTGATGCCTGCTTTTTCAAACAGCGCTTCTGACCGATAATATCGCGAAAGCTGTTGAGTGTGCAAAGACAATCGTGAGACAGCAGGGAATTACTGCATGGTAAGACTACCTGATCAATATAATGCATGTTTGGAGGATATTGTAAACATGCAGTGAAGTCTACACATTTGAGATCATACTTATCATAATCCTTTAGTTTGCCATTTTTTTCAGTTTAGCACAAAGATTTTCATTGCAAATTATATTATCAGCAATAACTTTTGTGAAAAGTTAAAATTTCAGAATTGTGTAGTATTTGTTATTTCCCTTTTTTGGGGGGTTATTGACAGTGTGCACCTGAGCTGATAATATTCAATACAAATTTGCTTATATTTAAATTGCACATTGTGTCTCACTTAATGAATAGTAAAGTTGCAAATTTTATTTATTTGTTGTTGAAGTTTCAAAATTGTAAAACAATGTTAATGACATTAATTTGATCCTATTTGGACTCCACAATATGTACAGTATATGATTTATTCATTTATTTATTTTCCTTTTTTTTACAGGGTGGCATGGCGTAACAGATGCAGGGGTCGTGACCTAAGCTCTTACACTGCAGGCTGTGGAGTTTAAAGCAAATCCATGAAATGACAAATGCTTCAGTTTAACCTTTAATATAATCGAGGCAAATCAGTGGCAATGACGATATATAATAGAACCAAAATGATCTAAATCATAGACACAAATGCTTTTATTGCTCTCAGTCTTAAATCTATGCAAACCTTCCAGCAGTGTCAACAATGCACAAATAAAGCATTTAAACACTGCAGCATATAAATTTGTTTGTTTGCTTGTCTGTTTGCATTATATTACAAATTATGCACAGCTGAAAAGAATTATATACAGTACAAAATATTTGTAAAAGAAAAAAACTCTACAAAGTAGCAAAGGTGTGTGAATGAACATAATAAAAATGTAAGATAAGCATTGAAACCTCTCGTACAACACACAACTGAGCACAGGGTATACTAATGTACAGTACTGCTTGATTGCATGGAACCACAGCTAAAGGTAAAAGGCAGGGGTCAAAATTAGGATGGGTGAAAGTATACTACTAGTTATACTAGGATTTTAAAGCAATGATAACAATACAGTACATTAATTTATTCATCCTAATGTTTCAGTAATTACATGGTCAAAGATGTGAGGACACCTGACTGTCACATTATACTATGTGCTTGTCTAACAGTCCAGTTGAACATTTTTTACTTCAGGTTTCCTCTAGATTATAGGATTAGTTAACTCAGGCATTGATGTTGAGGAGGCCTGAGGTGCAGTCAGCGTTCCAAATAATCTTGGTGGAGTTTAGTGAAATTGAGGTTAGGGCTCTGTGCAGGACAGTCAAGCATTTCCACCCCAGCCTTAGCAAACTGTTTCTTCATGATAAAATCATAATTCTACAACTTACAATTCATACATCCTATACATTTTACATTTTGGACCACAGATGGATATGATTGAGAGGTGTCCATAGGTGTCTCACATTTATAAAGAAATACAGTGGGGCAAAAAAAGTATTTAGTCAGCCAGGAATTGTGCAAGTTCTCCCACTTAAAAAGATGAGAGAGGCCTGTAATTTTCATCATAGGTATACCTCAACTATGAGAGACAAAATAAGAAAAAAAAAATCAGAATATCACATTGTATAATGAATTAATTGGTAAATTCTCTCTCCATTCTCTGTCTCTCTTTCTCCTCTCTCTAAATTCTCAGGCCTCTCTCATCTTTTTAAGTGGGAGAACTTGCACAATTGGTGGCTGACTAAATACTTTTTTGCCGCACTGTATATTGAAGAACATACATAGTTCTTAAGTAAACACACATTAAAAAATATAACTGACTTAAAAAACATCATATACAGTATGTTTAAAAAAAAAATCAATCAACTAATGAAACAAACAATTAACCCAAATGTTTTAGTATTTTATAATACATTTTATAGAATAATGTGCATAAGTAGGTGGCACGGTGGCTTAGTGTTTAACACTGTCACCTTGCACCTCCAGGTAGCCAATCCTGCCTCTCAGTGCATGTTCTCCCCATGCTTAGTAGGTTTCCTCTGGGTGCTCCAGTTTCCAGGGACACGTCGATTAGACTAATTGTTGTTTCCAAATTGCCCTTAGTGAGTGAATGACTCTGTAAGTGTGTGTATCTGTGTGTAACCTGCACTGGATTGGCAATCCGTCCAGGGTATACCTGGCCTCGTGCCCTAAATCTCCTGGGATAGGCTTCAGACCCCCGTGACGCTGTACACAAGCGGTAGAGATGATGAGTAAGTGAGTGATTGGGCATATTAGAAATGTGAGGCAGCAGCTCCCTCTAGTGGCCGCTGAATAACTTCAGTAGAAGCCTTACAAAAAATAGTATTTAATTTAATAATAAAAAAATTAATTAGGTTAAAGTTTTGCATTTAATGTTTTATATTTAAATCAAGGTAATTAAATAATGAGTATTTAAATTTTATTATTTAGGACATTTATTTAGAAAATGTATAATTTGAAAACAGTTATCAACGCAGCTCATGATAATGGCGTCCAAACATTTCCGGAACAAAAACGGCAAACAGAAATTTATAATAATAATAAAAAAACATAGTAGGTCTAACCACAATATTTCAAAGAAAACTAAAAGACAAAAAAAAAAACAAATGTAACCGCATTACGCGTGTGTGTGTGTGTGTGAGAGAGAGAGAGAGAGAGAGAGAGGGAGCTTAAGATCCATAATTAAAATCCAGGAAGGAAGTGTTAAACTTAGCTTCAAATCCATATCTGTGAACCATTTAGCTACCAGTAACTAATTCATGCTAACATAACGTTATATCTCCAAACCACTGGAGGGCACCATAAGGTTATATAATGTCCTAGAAATGTTCGTAAATCATTCTCCTAATCATAACACATGAATGTTATATTTATTTCTAGAAAATGTCCCTAAACAAAACCAAACTATAAAGTTTTACCTTTTTCTAAAAATTACAAATAAACGTTTTCCAGGACATTCTGGAACCTGCGGATGAGTCCGGGTTTACATTTTGGTTTCCTCAGGAGGGCGACTCATGTAGTCTTGAAGTGCCTGATGGAAAGGCAGCCATTTTCCTATAGATGTCTTCATTGCTCTGATCCACCTGTTAACAGTACATAAGAACGTATTGCAATATAAGATTAGGTGACAGAAAAGCACCATGCATTCATGTTGGACTTTATGGCTGAAAGTTAGCAGACACCAGACCATCATATTCATATGTTCTTGTTGAACATCCCATTTCAGATTTAGTTATACTGTAATTTGCTGTTGTAATAACCTCTATTCCTCTGGGATCGCTTTTAACTAGATTTCGGGTCATGGGGATTTGTGCTCATTCAACAGCAAGAACGTTAGTAAGGTCAGGCATTGATGTTGGGTGGGAAGGCCTAAGGTGAAGTCACTGTTCCAGCTCATTCCAGTCCCAAAAGGTCAGGGCTCAATTCTCAGTCCAAGTTCTTTTAACTTTGGCAAACCATGGAGTTTCATGGAGCTTGCTATGTGCATGGGGCAAAGTCATGCTGGAACAGGTTTTGGCCTCTTAATTCCAGTAAAGGGAAATATTACAGCTAGAACATGCAAATACATCCTAAACAAATGAAAATTAGGAGAAGGCTAACATATGGGTGTCACAAACTTTTGGCCATACAGTATTTATAGCCATACTTCAGCATGTTGTGCAGATATGTATTTGTGATTACTGTCTCCTAATGTATGGTGTATTCTCACACCCAAAAAGTGAATTCATGTAACTTAAATGGTTGGCTTTAAAGTGATTTATTAGCATGCATGCAGTACTACTAACTTCATAGCAGTTAGTTTATTGCAAGCTACAAATACTTTGTTAAATATGAGTATGACTATCATCTGAAGATGCTAATCTTCTCAAGTAGTCAGCTAACCCTGAAAACGTTGTTAACATTTCCTTGATCCGTACAGCATGTGCATTGACCAAATCATTTATGATCAATGTTGACGTAAAGTTAAGTGTAATGCAGAGGGTTTGAAATTCTCTTAATGTATTTTGTGGGTACCGTTTATTTTCATTGACATTTTCAGCACAAAGGTAGAACACTTTGAACTCTTCTGATGGAGGCTTGAGCTCAATAGTGGACCTCTTGAATCCCAGAGGTTGTTCCCGCACTGTGTAGCCATGCAAGTAGATCCCACCTGTGTCAAAGCCAAAAAAATACAGTTGGACGTAACATATGCAGATAAACATGATTACTTAATCAAATGCATTAACAAGCATATTATTTATGACAGTCTTTTTTGATGGCAAGAGAAAGAAAAAAAAAAATGAATATTTAGAGGGAGGGAGTGTGTTTTGCTGCTGTAAGTGAACAGGAACTAACATGTTTCCTGGCCAGATCTATAAAATAGATTTTTTAAAAATAACATTCTTTAACAAACCAAAATTTTAATCTTTGCCAAAGTTTATTATATAATAGGAATAAATCTTTTCAGAGCTTGCCATAGTGATATAATGCACCCCACCCCACCCTGTCATTGAGTATTTACCTACAACAGCACACTACAGTGTGTGTTATACACTGCCTAGGCAAAAAAAACTTGATTGTGATTTCATTAAATCATTTAGCTTTGATTACAGTACATAATGTGGTGGCGGGTTCATGTGTGAAAATAATTCCTTATGCACAATTTGAGTCCTGAAATATATCAGGGAAGAAATACTCAATTGATGTGATGTGATGAGCTGATTGTTCTGCACATTCACAACATTTTAGACTTTTTAGACTTTTAGATCTGACCAACTGAATCAACCCAGTGGGAAATATGCCTGATGGGTGCTTCACTTCATGCTGATGTACCCATCACTCTGGAATTGACTCCAATCTTTGTGCTCTCTAACAATCGAAGACTTTTGTTCTGATTAGTCGCAACAAGTGGTTTTCTTATTGCAACACAGCTGTTTAGTCCCAATCCTGTGAGTTCTCATCACATTGTGTGCATATGGAAATGCTCGTACTTTAGTTATTAAACATAGCTATGGTTTTTGCTGTTGATTCTTTTTGCTGTTGATTTTCCAAGCAACTTCACTAGCTGTTTAAGTGGTTAATTGTTTTCTGACCACATTTTTAAAAACAGTTGAGCATGATCTTTCCAGTTATTTATAATGTGTTGAAGTGTTCTTAACGCAGTTCTAGTCATTTCAAATCCTTAATAATTTTTTTAAATACTTAAAGAATTCTTAGTTATTTTCTTCGTTTATTAAAGCCCAATAATTTGACCCTTCTGAAATGGTGACTTTTCTTTGGTCCGGCAGTGTACATTATCAATGTTGATAGTTTACTCTGGATATTTAATTATGCAACCTCATTTTCCATACAATAATTAAATGGATTATTTGTTTAGTAGAATTTGCATACCAACTGCATATGTTGATCGTATGCTGGCGTAAAAGTAAAGGCATCCGTCCTTTAGGATGCAGTAGTGCTGCACACACGTGTCCTTGTTTCTGTCTAGCAAGTTTAGAAGCCCGAGACACTCTGGGTTCTTCACAGCCAGAGGAGGCAGGTTCGAGTTGTGGCGTGTCACGTCCACCCACACGTGATTCTGCAACATGAGTCACCACCGTTACAGTCCTTACTGTTACCATGACAACATTAGTGAGGACATTTGCTGACTGTAAAATAGCCATTAAGCCTTTTTATGTGTGCCTGTAATGCTTTGCTTCACTTCTGATTACACAGTATTGTTAGATTAGTTAATATTGGATTTTTGTGCTGGACCATTTGACCATTCTCCAAAAATCTGATTAATTTCTACAGCATATTTAACAATGAACTAATGGAATATTATTTGCCAATTTGTCAGTGGTTTTGTTGATGGAATGATATTCTGTTTTTAACAGTATAGTATATTTGGAAATCTACTTTGTCTAGATCTTATCACCCATACAGTATCTAGACAACTACAGATAAGTGTAGATATTTCCCAAACCTGTGTAATCGGGTAAACTGCTCGTTCCAAACTTTCCAACCACCTAAAAATGGAAAGGAAGAATAGAAGCAAGAACAAGCAGCATGAAGAAGACAAAGGTTTCTTTTATTGTCACAAATACAGTGGTATCTCCTAACATAGGAAGCAGTGTGCATGTCATGCGCACTCGCTCCGCGACCAGGACTAGGACCCGGAAGTAGTACGGTCGCGACACAGGAAGCATAAAAGGAGACAAAATGGCGCATAACATCGTTCAGTCATTGAGTTCACCCATGCTGGTTCCGACGCCTCGCTTCCTACCTGTGACTACTCACCTATTTTGGGTTTCTCTTCCTGACCCGAGACACGGGTTTATTTGTGTAAACTCTTGCTCTTGCTCGGAGAGAGTTCTAATAATAATACGCGTGGCTATCCTACCGACTCGCGCTATTTCCGCGTTTGGGTTTACGTTGAACGTTGGAGGGTCTCATCCAACTGGCCCTCCGGATAGATCAACGCCTGCTTTCTCGTCCGAAGCCAGCCCCTCGGACCCTGCTGCCCACCATGCCATCGCTATCCTACACAACACCCCGCTCCTCCACTTTCTTCGCCCATGCCCCGGTTCCAGACGCCCGACCTACCTTCAACCCCACAATGACCGGACCAGTCGGATCTCCACCTCCCGCCATGGTTGACACGGCAGCTGGGGAACCCAAGCAATTAGGATGCGCCTCCTTGACCGCTGCAAATTGGGAGCGGCGATTTAAAGAAGGTCTCTGCGCCTATTGTGGATCGGTGGCACACCATCGAGCTATCTGTCCACTCCGGCCGGGAAACGCCCAGACCTGGTGAGAGAAGAGGGCAACTCACTGGGCCATCTCCAACTCTCACCACCTCGACCAACTCCTCCCGTCTCACGGTTCAAGTACACCTCCAATTTGCCCACAAACGAGTCAGATGTACTGCATTCATCGATTTCGGTGCCGTAGGCAACTTCATTGACTCCGCTTATGCCAAAAAATTGGGGGTAAAACTCGAGGCGTTATCCCAGCCTGTTCGAATTACATCTGTTGACAGTCGGCCCCTCTCCTCCAGCCCCATCACAACACAGACGCAACCTATCACTCTCACCATCAACCAACATCAAGAACAGATCAGATTCCATCTCACCTCCATCTCATCACCTCCCATCATTCTTGGACACTCCTGGCTAATTCAACACGACCCCTTCATCTCCTGGACGCAAAACCGGATTCTACAGTGGGGCGCGACCTGCACCGAACTATGCCTGCGGGCTTCGGCTGGGACGTGCTCTAGGGAGTCCGAGGCCCCTGACGTCGACATTAACGCCATTTCCGCCACCTGCTGGGACCTGGCGGAGGTCTTCTGTAAAAGACGAGCTACACACCTTCCTCCTCACCAGCCTTACGACCTGGCCATCGACCTCCAACCAGGTACTGTCCCGCCCCGCGGCCACCTCTATTCACTGTCATCTACGGAGACGCAGGCGATGGAGGAGTATCCGGCCCACCTCCGCGCCTGCCACCACGGGGTTTTTCTTCGTGAAAAAAGAGAGGCGGCGAACTTCGCCCTTGTGTCAACTATCGGGGGCTCAACAACATCACCATAAAAAAACGACACCCACTGCCTCTTACCAACTCAGCCCTGGACGCTCCGTAGCGCCTACAACTTGGTGCGCATCAGAGAGGGCGATGAGTGGAAGACGGCCTTCATTACCTCTACAGGACACTATGAAAACCTCGTCATCCCATTCGGACTTTGCAATGCTCCCGCTGCTTTCCAACACTTCATTAACGAGGACATGCTAGGCTGGTGGGCATTCGTTTACCTGGATGACATCCTCATTTACTCCCGCACAGTTGATGAACACATCCAGCATGTCAGGGCAGTCTTAAAGAGATTGCTCGCCCATCAGCTGTACTGTAAGTTGGAGAAGTGCGCTTTTCACGAGCGCTCCACCACATTCCTGGGCTTTGTCATCTCGCCCCAGGGTGTGGCCATGGACCCGCAGAAGCTGGAAGTTGTGCATCATTGGCCCCTACCCAAGACCCTTAAACAACTTCAACGGTTTCTCGGGTTTGCGAATTTCTATCGTCGCTTTATCAGGGACTACAGTACCATTGCAGCGCCCCTGACCGACCTGACTCGCCCATCATCTCGCCCTTTCCGCCTCAACTCCATCGCCATCTCTGCCTTTCAGAAACTATGTCACTGCTTCACCACCGCTCCAATTCTTCTCCATCCAGATGCAAGCAAACCGTTCGTTGTGGAGGTGGACGCCTCAGATGTATGCGCTGGGGCTGTTCTCTCTCAGTGAGGTCCAGATTAGAAACTACATCCCTGTAGTTTCTTCTCCAAAAAATTTGACGTCACTCAGCAGCGATACGGGGTAGGGGACAGCGAGCTGCTGGCCATAAAGTGGGCTTTGGAGGAATGGCGTCACTGGCTCCAGGGCGCCAGGGAGCAATTTATCGTCTGGACCGATCACCAAAACCTCATATCTATCCGGAACCTGAAAGTGCTGAACCCAAGACAGGCACAGTGGGCTTTGTTCTTTGAACATTACAATTTCCACCTCTCGTACCACGTACCACAAATCTCGTGTTTTGGGTCCAAAAACACCAAAGCAGACGCCCTCTCCCGCCAACATGAGGAAGACGTCCCCTGGGCGGACCCTGCGCCTGCCCTTCCACCCTCAAAGATCATCGCACCACGTCAGTTAGACCTGGAGACGAGGGTCCGCCAGGCACAGACCACAGAGACCGAACCGGCAGGTGTGCCGCTTGGACGACTCTACGTGCCCGACTCCATGAGAGCAGAAGTCCTTCAGTGGGGCCACTCGTCTTCCATTTTGGAACATCCGGGCACGCGACGGACCCTCCAATTTCTTCAGCATGATTTCTAGTGGCCATCCATCGCGAGGGACGTCCAGACAACCTTCATGTCTGATCTGCCACGAAGCTATGCCCATTTGAGATATGCCACGGTTTCCAACCTTCGATGTTCAATCACCAAGAACCGGAGGTTGATGTACCGTCAGCCTGTGGAATCAAGCAAACCGGGCTATCCAACAAGCTAACACCCGCTACACCACCCAACATCGCCGTCGACACCCTCCGGGACGATTGTACCACGTAGGTGACAAAGTATGGCTCTCCACAAGAAATCTTCACCTTCACACCGAGTCACGGAAACTATCACCCAGGTTTATACATATCACCATTACCGCATCAACCTCCAGATAAACCCAGTCACCTACCGGCTCCAGCTGCCTGCGGCGCTCCGGATCCACCCGGTATTTCACATACAGTATCTCAACTCAAAAACTTCACCACCTCTCCTATGATTAAACCCACCCCCCCAGCTCCTCCTCCCCGGATCATTGACGGTGGTCCCGCCTACACCGTGCGCCAGATCCTCGATTCGCGCCCTCAGGGCAGAGGTACCCAGTACCTGGTCGATTGGGAGGGCTAGTGCCCGAGGAGCAGTCTTGGATTCCGGCCCGGTTCATTCTCGACCCCAAATTCATTCGAGACTACCGTCGTCGGGTATCCTCCACCCCAGGACCGTTAGGAGCCGGTCCTGGACAGGGGGGTACTGTCATGCGCACTCGCTCCGCGACCGGCACTAGGACTAGGAAGTAGTACAGTCGCGACACAGGAAGCATACAAGGAGACAAAATGGCGCATCACATCGCTCAGTCACTGAGTTCGCTCATGCTGGTTCCGACGCCTTCCTACCTGTGAGTACTCACCTATTTTGGGTTTCTCTTCCTGACGAGTGTGTGTTGTTAGAACGCGGGTTTATTTGTGTAAACTCTTGCTCTCGCTCGGAGAGAGTTCTAATAATAATACGTGTGGTTATCCTACCGACTTGCGCTATTTCCGCGTTTGGGTTTACCGTCCACGCTACATGGGCCAACTGCTAAGTCTTCTGCTTCACCTCCGGTTAGTTCGTGACAGTGCAAGGTTAACCAAGATATAGCACAACATTGTGATCAGAACCTTAACCACTGTTGATAAAGGATGGGCTATACTATAAGGAATGAATTCTAAAGGGAGACAGAGAATTGTAAATTATTACGATCCAGAGAGAAAGAGATATTTAATAATAATCTTGTTTTTTATTAAATAAATGGTTACCTTCTCATTTCTTGGTTTGACGTAGCACAGAAATAGTACACACGATTTCCGGCAACAGGAGAACATTTGAACACAAATGGTTTCCCCAGGCTCGTGTCAGCCTCTACCACTGCACCCTCCATTCGCATGACTGCCAAAGCATGGCTCTTACCTTCATCCTGACACACACAAACACACAAACACATGCAAATAATTAAAATCCACATCTTGACACACATTTTATAGTTTATTCTTAAATTTATATTTTTTAATAAACTGTCTAATATAGACAAGAAAAAAACTTACTCGTTTGTTTCTGTAGTAATAAAGGCAGCAGTCATGTCTGAGCACAAACCACCTCTTCCTCCAGCCTTTCAGAAAACTGGACTGAGTGCGTTTGTGCAGGTAGCCTCGACAAGCCGGCTTTGGTGTGTTCGGGGTACGACCGATATCGGAGCCGATGGTCAGAATCAGAAGATCAGGGCCTGTATGACATGTCACAAAAAACATAGTCTTTTATGAGGTTAACTATTGAACTGATTGTTTGGTGGGCACATGAGCACTCAGAGCTTCCTCTTTTCATGTTCAGAAGCCTTCCCAGCATACTGTAGATACTTTCTAGCTTATGTTAATTTTAGTCTTCCTGAGCATACCCTATAAATATATAACGCTGTCTGATATATACATCGGTTTCTGCATTTCACTTCCTGCCTCATTACTAAAAATGCAAACTTAATCAGAATAAATTATTTTTTTTATACAGTACATAAAGACAACTGACATACAAGTTTAAAAACAGCACAACTGACTAAAGCTTTTATAAATCCCCTCTAACACATTAATAAATCAAGCATGGGCAGATGTTGTGTCTGTAATCCCGCCATACCTTGCCGAGCGAGGTCAACTGCTTCTGAGTGAGGCACACCTGTGACATCTGTGCCATTAACTGCTAGCACATAATCTCCAACTTTTAACCCCGCCTCCTCAGCGGCCCCATCTGCAACCAGCAGGAAAGATGCATTGGGCTTTATCTTTTTTTGTAGTGTTATCTTTTAAGAGTGGGATTTTGGTCTGGCGGATCTTTATTAAATTACTTGTTTACACTGTTACTACAATGACAAAGATATGAAACTGAGCAGGCAATATAGTATATCATTATCATTATATTATTAGTATATATTATATTATATACTGTACTGTATATCACAGCATACTGATTAAATTTGTATGGTCCACTTACTTGTGTCAACTTCTGTCACGATAATTGGTTTGGAGTATTGAATTCTGAAACCCCATGGATATTCTCCCATGCCTTTACTGATTTTCACAGTTCGTTCACGAACTTAAAAAAATCCATAAAAGAAAATTTTATATCATACATTATGAAGACTGTAATTTAATATAATATAATATAATATAATATAATATAATATAATATAATATAATATAATATAATAAAGCAATTTGCTCTAAAGTTCTAAAGCTCCAAAACTGTGCTTCCTTCGGATTCGCAGCATCCAGAAACATGGCAGTAGGTAGACTGGGTACTCTAAATTTCCCATAATGGTAAATGAGTGTGTGTATATTAGTGTAAGGTGCACGTCAATGAACTGTTGCCAAAAGCTCTGGATTCACCATGACCCTGACCTATAAATAAAATAGGACCCTGACCTATAAATTCTTGACTTTCGATAAAAAAAAGCCTACCTGCTACTGGTCGGGGGCTTTTACTAAGGCATTGTATAGTTTCATTTGGACTGCCATCATCTCCCCGATAAATCCAAGATGCTGAGTGGAATGTCTCCGTATAAAAACCTCTTTCTTCAATGTCTCGGAGTGACATGTCCACTGAGCGGGTGTCCTCAGAATTCATTGTGTCTGAAGGGGGGAAAAATCCACTTTGGTATTAATATGCATTAGAAATGATTTTATGCAGTATGTTTTGGTAAATATTTCTTTGTTATTTCAAATGCATAAGGCAAACAATGGGAATTAAATAATTTTTAGGAATTACAAAGGCCTAGTATTAACAATAATTTGCTATTCTTGTTTTATTTTCTTTTTTTCACAGTTTACAAATTTAACTTGACAAACTGTTATGTGAGTGACAAAGCAGGAAATAGGGTGTATTGCTCCCTCAGATCTCCAGTCTTTGGATTGATCATGAGCTCTGGGTACATTTTATTTGGAGTCCCTCCTGTATCTGATTTTGCCTCCTTCAGATTCACAGCATACAGAAACATGCCAGTAGGTACTGTAGACTGGCTGCTCTAAATAGCTTATAACGGTAAATGAGTGTGTGTACTGTATGTGTGTGTGTGTGTGTGTGTGTGTGTGTAAGGTGCCCTATAATGAACTGTTGCCTGGAACAGTCTCTGGATCCACCATGACCCTGAAGATAAAATGGTTACCAAAAATGAATGAATAAAAGAACTCTTATGCATGTATTATTAAGTTTACCGAAGCTTTCCCGGATCTCTCCTGACCAACTGTAGGTTTGTGATTATGTACAGACTCTCTGCCGACTTTCAAAACATTATCACCTGATTCGTCAGTGATGTTGCTAGTCATGGAACTCTCCTCTGCGGAACCCCACTGTCTGCTTTCCTTGAACATCTTGCGCTTCTTTGCCCAGTGGTCTGAGGTTTCTTCAGACTCTCTGGGGATGCTGTCTCCCGGTTTAAGATGCTCCTTGACCTTTGCTGAGGCTATAAAAGCAAATGACAAATAAAATTACTTCTATATCTATATCACTTATTAACAGGTAGAAAGACTAGATCTATTCAGACAGAAGTCCTGAAAGGTTCATTACATATGAAAGGTCAGTATAACTTTGGCACATCTGTATCTGAAACACTTCTGTACCTGTTCTATTCACACATTTCTCTGTTTGGCCACAAGCCTTGGCTATTTGTAAGGAGGTACGTCTGGGTGGTGCTTGGTAGAGCCGTTTGGGTTCCTTCACGTCTACTTGTTGTGTCAGGCCTTCAAGCTTTTCTGTTGGAGAAGCAGAAGTTGCTTCTGTTGCTGATTTATTGTTTTGTACGGCGTCTTCACTCGTAGAATTATTATGTAGAGATCTCTGCTCATATCGTCCTATAACAGTCACTAATGAGTTTTGCGTTTTTTGGGTGCTAACAGCTTCTTGCCTCTCATCTGTTTGTGCTTTAGCTCCATTGTGGAACGCATCATTAATGCACTCTTCTGAGCTGCACACTGAAGGTGGGGTCACTTGGATAAGCAGATTCTTCTGATGGGTGTCATATGTTAAAGCCACTGGACTCTCCAACTCAGTCATCTCTTCATCAAAGCCACTTTCAGTCACCTCACTCTGTTCCAGTGAGTCTGCTGTGCAACATATCTGATCAGCAACCTCGGCTGGCTCTTTTTGCTCATGCTGGCACGTCGAAGAAACATCATCCGTGGTCTCATCAGACATTGATGGGTAAAAAGGAGTCTTTGGTGAATTGTACACCTTGATGTTGGGGATAGTGGTGTGTGCGCCACAAAAGGATTTTGAGCTGTGTTGGGAAGTGCTGCTGAAAGAAGAGTGATTCTTTCTTTCAGAAATGCCTACACTTTCATCCTCTAGATTGTATCTAGCAGCTGTCTCTGCCTGACAGAGTAGTGACAGCATAATAAATGAGGAGAGTGTGCCAGAGGAAAAAGACTTTCTGCACAAGGCTTTGCTTTCTCCATACACCCAGGAGTGATAACCAACTCCTGGGTAAGTTCTCCGCCTTTTTCTTGGTGCTTCTGTGCAACTACTTGATTGACAGTTGGTGGCCTTGTTATGCATTTGGATATTCCATTTATGGTTTTGACTTATTGATGCAGATGATCTCAAGACGTTTTTGTCAGCATCAGGTTCATCGGACTGAGTACAGTAAACTGTTTTATATGCTGTTGGTATTGAAAAGTCACACTCTGACACCAAAGCTTCTGGGTCACGCGGAGTATCCTCCTCTTCTTTGAATACATTATTGTCATTTATATCACAGGACACGATGTTCTCAGTGAGGTCCTGTAGTTCTTTACTTTCCTTATCTGCAAACCTGGGTGGAGGAGGAATATCCCATAATGTCTGCTTGCTATGACTGTCGTGTTGTGATAACCGTCGGTGCGGCAGCCAGAACCCATAAGGTGATGAACAAGTAGATGATCCATCCACCAGTGTGAAATCAGTGTCAGTGTGTCCACCAGCGTTGGGTCTGCAGGAGTGATCTTTGCAGCAGCTTTTACAACAGCTCGTTTCTTCTTGGCTGCCTGACAAACTTGGATGTCTTGATGAATCACCATTTATCATGACTTTAATTCTGATATTTTCACAGAGTTTGGCTTTTTGCTTATATTTACTTGTACATTGATTGCACAAATAAGGATGGATGAAGCATTCATTGTTCGGCGTTTCAGGATTCTGGCTTTCCCTTTTCTTTTCTTCACTTTGATGTTGTAAGATCAAAGTGGTCTTGACATCAGAGTTTTTGGAATGTACCATCTCACTGATCTCTAGTTTCATATCAGAGCTCATATATTTAATTTTGGATGTTGTGACTTCTATCACAATGCTGGCTGCTTTTCCTGCTGTAAACTCATCCGAATTCTGAATCACGGCTTTCGGAGGAGACCTTCCAAAATCACTGAATGTCACCGAATGTGTGATGGCTAGCTTTCTGTCCTCATCCATTTGGACCATAATGCTGGATTTTTTCTTTTTATATCCATCACATTCCTGTCCAAATGGATTCTCCTTGCTAGAAGTTTCAGTCTCCTTTTCCTCTTCGTTTGACAAAAATATTTCTTTGCTAAATGAGTCCATCTCTCCTTTTTCAGTGGTGTGGTCTTCCTTACCATAATCCAACTGGCTTTTGATGGTTTTATGAAAACTGTATGAAGATGTAGTCTCTGTAGATACATGAAAATGTAAAAGGATAGTATCATTTATTTAACACTGCAAGACGATGTTTATGCTTTGTGTTCGATCCCTGAAATGTTCAACATTTTTAAACTTAATTGAGATTTTGCCTTTTCTTTTACACAACATTTATAAAATTTAAGCAATCAAAATATTTGGGCTGAACATTTACCGTATGCATGGCATTGTAAGGAAGACCTACCACATGTGATACAGACGATAAATTTTTTTGTTTGTTTCTTGTTGCTAATCTGCTTCCTGTAAGATCACTTTGAAGTTAGAATTGGAACAAACCTAAGTTTTAGAATTATTCTAGAGTTTGTGTTGAGCTCAGATCTTAAGTTATAGGTTAATTGTCTTGTATCTGTACTTTTTTTTTAAACAAAAAGCATTAGTAGAAAAGCTCAATGTTTAAAATTGCCATCTTAAATCAGCAGCCAAGAATCAAACATAGTTGATTTTATTATTAGCAGCAAACCCAGTTTAACATTAATAAAAAAAGTTTGACTCCCCCCAGCTCACTCATATTGTTACTGTCGGTTAGATTAAATGTCCAGCCTATCCCTGTTAATCCTGTACCTTCCTGTATTCATGCATTAGCTTCATACCAACATGTGACTCGTTACAGTCATTACAGGATTATCATCCACACCCTTCCCAGGAGCCACATATAGACCAGCGCTCACGTTTCATGCTGCAAGAGCTCTTCCTCCTGCGGCTGTTTCTCCTCCTTCTTTTACTCATTCCGTTTTTTGAAGGACCATCAGAGATCACTACAAACACAAACCACTGTGATTACATTCCTTTACACATTTTTGCTCACAAGGGTAATAATAGTGTTCTGTTAATAATCAGTTTTTCAGTCAAAGTCAGGATAAGAGTGACTAAAAAACTGTTGAAAAAATACACACTTTTATGGTTGTGTTAATAGTAGTATAAACATGTTCATATTTGTATACTGTAGGTGTAAGCAGCATACACTGCAAAAAATTCTAACTCTATTTCCTTTTATGAGCATCAAAGTAGCACATATGGAATGACCAGAAAAATTATGACCAGCCATTGATATGGACTAAGTCCAGATTTCAGATTGTCTAGTCCTATACAGCTTAATGTCTTTACTGTGTACTGTATGTCTAAAAAAAATTAATCTCACAATATGATACAGTATATTTACAGCAGTATTTATTCACACAAAATCGAATGACTTCATCATATTTTGTCCTATACAAAGACTAATGATTGATGTTAAAACAAATTACCATAGACTTTAAATGTTTATTTTCAATTAAGCAAACTGTGGGAAACTGAATTTTGGAAAAGTAAATTGCGTTTACATGGTACATGCTGTTTCAACTTTCCTTGTGCTACCACAGTAGTAAAAAAAAATTCATTTAGAGATGACTTTCAGGACTAATTTAATAATGTGAAGTGCTGTACAATTAAAGGCATAAAAATGGAAATTACAATAAAGGTCTATGCAATTATTTAATTAAAAAGGCTGCAATTTATTACAGGTAATATACAAACAATCTGGAATTTTTTTGGTAAATAAATGTAACATTTTTATTTTTCATTTTTGATAAATTAATATTGTTAAACATCTTAATTAGATAATTTGTCCAATTATTTGGTATTAACCTAGATAAATATGTTTGAATATAAAAATGGTACATTTAATAGCTAATTATTGCCTTTAAATCACAGTCACAATGTGTATCAAAATCACTGCAATGTGATTTTTTTTCATCAAATCGTGCATACCTAAGGTATAGACGCTTTGACAATATTCATCTGCTTACTCACACTATATATCTATATATATATATAGAGAGAGAGAGAGATAGACTTTAAAATTACTATTAACAACGACAGCTTTTTATCCACCAAGTTTTACAGTAGATTGTTAAAATGGTTAAAATCTTATGAAACACTTTTAAACTCATTAAATTATAAGATTATGTTTTGGTGTTCCCTATTTTGATTTGTGCCGCTATTGTCTGTCAAGTCAAATATGCGTCCCCAAAAAAAGCACAAGCAAAATAACCATATAAACTCATAGCTACTGAGTTTCCAGACAAATATATTGTTTTACCTTTAGGATACACCACTATAGTCAGTCCATTCATTTCTCATTTGAAAAGTTTTAGTAAAAATAATATTGTATGTAAAGAAGCAGCATTACCTTTCATCTAGACACTGCTCCACTTCTTACTGTTCTATTTCTGCACCAAGGACATAAAGCAGCTTAATAACTCTAATCCTATGGACTACACGTGATGTCAGGTGTAGATGCCTGTTTATTCACTACTTATTTAAAGCAGGTTAAGTAGTACTGAATGGAACTTTTTCCTATGAGGACAAAAATGTACAAGAACCAATCATTCTAATGTTTTCAAAAAATTTTGGATAATGAATTTGACAGAAAACATTCAGGTTTTGCACACAAGAAGAATTTTGGTGTTTTATTTATCAAAAAATTAAGGCTATGTCTAATTAAAATTGTAGAAACTTCCCAAAATAGCAGAGGCATGGTACTGTATATTTTATATCACATTAAGTATTGTATAATATTGTTGATTACAGCAGATTGCAAAATGTAAAAAAGTATTTAAAAGGTAAATAATATGACATTTATTTATTAGATACCAACCACATAAGCCACTTTTGCACTTTTGTAATACAACTTTGTTGTTTTATGGAGACCATGCCATTTATCAGGGAATGTACAGTACCAAGGAGTGAACATGTGAGTTGCTCTAATGCTTTTATTTTTGGGTGAGTCCAGGATTTGTGTCACACTGATGTAAAATTGACTAATTTATATTTTGCCCAGATTTATCCCACTATTGTATCTAGAATTATCTCGCTAAGACGAATTTACCTAGAAAATATAAAATATAATCATAATTCACAAATAATATTTTTGCACTAATATGTGAATCTGTTTACCATCTCAAGCTTCATTTCTTATGAGTTGTCCATTATATATTATAAAAAATAGCATTTTAGTGTCCCACAAAATTTCACTCAAAGTTACTTGAACAAATCATTCCTATTATGGGAAGAAGAAAAGTGCATTATCTTATTCCTTTTTTTTTTTTAAACGACATTGTGATATTGACTGATGAAGTAACAGTTCAATTTTGTCCAATTTATGTATATGTATGTCAATGTCATGCATTCTTTAGCATTAACATTGGTATTTGGTAGTTATATGCTAAAATTAATTATAACCAGCTGAGACCCAGAGCTCAACACAAGTGCCTTATAATTCCCTACTGGCCAGGTGTGTCTGACAAGCTAAAAATGGTATTATAAAACATACTGTACATGCTTACTTCAAGACCGCCAACATTTTGATATTAAAAAATAGCCCAAATCACAAGAAGGGGAATATATTGTATGTTGTCCGGTGCAGTGAAGAGTGTTTAGAGTGCTACAGTGGAGACAACTACTGTATAAGCCTATACATCATCCAAAGGACAAATGGCATTGAGGATGATAAATTACACATTTTTAGCATAAATGATAAGTGGTTTGAGAGAGCAATAAAGAAGCCATCCTTGCCAATGTGGAAAGCCGTTCCCTCAGCAGAGGTACAGTAGAGGTCTCAGACATAACCTGTCTCCCTTTTTTTTTTGTTCTCCTATGTCTTCCATCAACAGGAAGAAAAAGATCACTTGATACATCCAGTAGAGTTGTTACTGTCACATAATTTTGTGCATAAATACAAACTAAATGTAAAATCCTATTTTAATGTTCCCAATTTTTTATGAATGATGTTTTGATGTTTTGACTCCAAACTCGTTTATAAATCACTCAATGGCCTAGGACCGAAATACATTGCAGATATGCCCACTGAATATAAACCTAACAGACCACTAAGATCGTTGGGATCGAGTGGGTTGGAAATACCAAGGGTTCACACAAAACAAGGGGAGTCTGCCTGGAGCCAGCTTCCAGAAGAGATCAGATGTGCTAAAACATTAGTCACATTTAAATCTAGACTTAAAACTTATCTGTTTAGCTGTGCATTTATTGAATGAGCACTGTGCTACGTCCGAACTGACTGCACTGTATTTTATGTTTACTTTAGATTTTTAACTGCTTCTAAATCAAATTTTTCGTAGTTTTAAAAGCGTCATTACGAACTGTTTTTATTTTTATTTTAAATCAAATTGAAATAATTTTATAAGTTTTAGTGCCATGATTTTCATGTCTTTTTTATAATTATTTTTTTCTCTTTTATGTAAAGCACCTTGAATTACCATCGTGTATGAAATGTGCTATACAAATAAACTTGCCTTGCCTTGCCTTGCCTTACTGTGTACTAAGCATATTGGGATGATTGCATACACACATTGGAAAAAATACTTAGTGCACCCAGCAGTTTTTCCGTAAGAGATACTACAATGCATTGTTTTATACTAGGTTATTACTGGACATATTATTTATATTGATTTTATATATCATCCACTAGATGGCATGACAAATTCAGGCATTTTGGTCTGAGGCTTGCAGGAAAGACTGGCTCCTTGTCTGAATGTCACATTAGTCCACACTATAGGCTAAAGCTGTTTGACCATGCAACATCTGCTCACATCAACAGAGTTCACTCACTCAGGCCTTCTGCTTAATCACCTGCCCACCTTTCAGTCAGACCTGATATTATACAACAAATTACACAATGAGACAAAAGAAGTATTTTTAATATTCAGATGCATGACAGGTAGTGTATAGAGAGAGAGAGAGAGAGAGAGCGAGAGAGCAGATGGACGACCCTTCATCCCTCATACGTATGTGAGAATTTACAGGTCTGGTTGCGTTTTCATGTTTACTTAAACTAGACGTATAGCTCATTCTTATTGTGGCTAATGGATGTGACCTACATTGTCAACTGTGAACTGGTATCCGGCTTGATCAGGTGAGTTGAGGATCAGAAAGATCTCAAACCTTCTCCATATGGCATGCACAATAAGCCAAGAGACACTGCTGTAATAAATCTTGCGTATGTGATGATTTACTTCGGTATTTGTTTTTGTTTCTAATTTTTATTATGCATACTTAGTGATTTTGGCTTAGACAAAAGTAGTGTTGCTTTAACAAAATTTCATTTGGTTTGAAAAGAGAACATCCAGTCGGCTAAATAGTTCTTGTATTGGTGACAGATTAGATGCTGGACTCTTAATCAAGGGGTTGTGGTTTGTGAATTCAAATCCCAGGCCAGGCAGAGAGCCATGATAAGATCTTATAGCAAGGCTATTAACCTTCAGTGGCTCAAGTGTGCGTTTGGGCTAAACTCTGTCTCACTTACATAAAAGCATGTTCCAAAATAAATAAATGTGAATGCTATTTATGTTACGTTAAGGTCTGTGATTTTGGATGGAAAATTATTGGTATATTTGTTATAAAAATATATACCGGTATATTTATTATTGACTCATTTTTATATTAACACTGTTTACTTGGTGACTTAAATTAAATATGTATAATACAAGCATAAATAAATCAGTAACAAGCAGGTGTACAGGCACTGTAATGCACAGAACAACGTGTAAAAGGTGACAAACTCAGAAACTTTGAACTAGCAGGTGGGTAGATGATTATCAAACAATGTTCAAGCTATTTATTTTTAAAAATGTTTTATTTTTTATATTAATATCGCCCCAAAACTTGGCAAAGGCTACTATGACCCAGACTCATCAAACTGCTTGGCAGAAGTGCAGTGATATTACCTCTAAAGGATATAGTACCCCTAGGTCATGGATCTGATTGGTTTGAATGGCCAGCAGGAAACTCTTGGAACAGCAGAGGGTTGGGTATGCTATGGGCTGGGACCAAGCACCTTTCTGTTTGTCCATTGAGTGGGCATTTAATGGGAACTGCGGTGGCTGGTACCCCAGGACGCACCATAAGGAATAAGCTGGATTCCAATGTGTTAAAATGAGTTTTGAACTGTAGCCTGCCAAACTCACTGACTCCCCATGCCTTGATGCCTTGTAAAACCTCTTCTCTTCTAAATTACCCAAATACAGTACATGGTGGTATAGTCTAGAAAGCTGCAGAAATTCAGTTGATCAGGTTGAAGTGCAGGGACCTAGAGAACCAGTTGACGATTATCATGATCATCTTGTTATTCTGTGAGGGAGATATGACAAGAATGGGTCAAGAAGATTGTCAAAGTCTCATTTTGAAGGCACTTCAAAAGATGTGAGTACAGAGGGGATCATACTTAATCCGCCAAAGCATAAAGCAGTGGTAGAACTTGGTTGATCTAGCCTATGATGTACCTTCCCAGCATGATGTTAATGCAGCATGATGTTAATCAGACATCAGAAATACTGCAGAAGACAAAGAAAGACCATATGGCGTCAAAGTCAAGTCAAGTGGCTTTTATTGTCAGTTAAACTATATACTGCTGGTACCGTACACAGTAAAACAAAAATTCCCCCAAGACCATGCTGTTACAAAAACAGAATAGCTCACACAAGCGATGTATTGGTAATGCCGATAATGAACTGAATGATTTTCGTACAATCAGACTGGGAAATAGAACTGGCATGAAGCCATTACATTCCACAGGCTCTCTGTAGTACTTCTCTGGACAAATGAAGGTGATGCCACACATGGTGTATTTTGGAGTGGTATCATTCCTGTGGTGAGCTTCTCTAGTTACTGGCAAGCCTACTACCTACCTTTTTGGACTGCGTGAGCTGCTTCTGGCTCTGTGCACTTCTTGCTGACTACAATCTCATTATATGCATTTACAGTATATACAGTAATTAGCATAATTATCTTAATAGTTAGATCATGTCATCCAGGAAATTTATTTGCAAATTATTAGAATTTGTATTTTTTTCTAGCTCTTTTAACAGTAGTTAGCAGCAGGAATCAAGATATTGATTACAATCACTAATGACAAAGCAAGTGACAGTGACTGTAGCAAAAAAGGAAGTTCTCCCGAAGATGGCATGAGGGGAAACAAAACCTTGAGAGAGACCAGACTCAAAAGGGAACACTTCCTTTTCTGAGTTACACTGCATAGTGGGATTATAAAATACTCTTCTACAAGTGTGTACTGTATACCTTAAAGGCAAAAAATGTGTTGAAGTGTGAGCATTTTGTGAATAAGAGTTATGTCTATCTACGAAACTGTCTATCTACTGTACGAAACTACTTCACCTAGGTCAGATTAACCACAAAAAGATGAGGATAGGAACTAAACTGTGATCTTTAGGGTGGTGGCGTAGTGGTTAGCAGTGTGACCTTGCACCGTCAGGGTCAAGGGTTCGAGTCCTTGCATCTGTGTGCGTGGAGTTTGCATGCTCTCCATTTGCTTGGTGGATTTCCTCACAAAGACATGCAGATGATGCAACCTGGTGTTTCCAAATTGCCCATAGTGTGTGATTGTCATCTTGTCCAGGGTGTCCCCTGCCTACATGGGGAGTGTGATACATTAAAGAATATCACACTCAAGGTGATGCTGTTGTGTTGAATATCAGAACAGCTATGTGAGTGAGCAGTGCGATATTGCTTAATTATGCAGTCATTGTCCGGTTCGTGCATCATGCATCTATAGTGATGGTAGCATAGGGTGAAGTAAAAGTCTTTGTGTCTAATGATCAACAGCTTTAGTATTTTAAAACATAGGCCTTATGCACATTTGATTCTTATCACATTCAGTTTCGCTAAGATTACATCCTTTGATTTATTTGACATCACATTTCAAAAAGACCAAATTATCCTCAAAGTTCTAAAGATAAAATGTGCCAGAAAATGTTTGAGCTGAATAGTTGAAGGAGTTGCATTCATGTGAAACTGAAGGAGCCCTGAGGGAGCTTTTATTTTTCGCAGCCTAACAGCGGGGAAAAATCAATTTGACACTCCACATAATGCCGAATTCATTCTAAACAAGGTGAGTGAGAACTGAGGGCCTTGTCTAAACCACTAGGTATTCATTTTGACAACAAAAAAAGTATTTTCACTGAGTCATTTCAATGATTCTACACCACTTCAGGTAAGAGCTCTGCTATTTTTATCCCTGTGCTACATTATTCAGCAGATTATTAAGCTGAAACCACTTTGTGAATCTCTTTCTACCAGCATATGCTCTATTGGTTGATAGTAAGCTGGCTGTACACACTGTGACCTGTATACTGTGCTTTCGGTGTTAGACACTTTATTATGACCACCGGCCTAATATTGATTAGATCCCTCTTCTGCAACCAAAACACTAATGTGCTGTGTGTTCTGACACCTTTCTATGAGAGCCAGCATTAACCTCAGCAAGTGGATTGGACTAGGGCCAGTCTTCCCACCCAACGTGTATTAGTAAGTCGTGGCCGCCTATAACCCTGCTGCTGGATCAAGGGTTTTCCTTCCTTGGATCACTTTGGATATGTCCTGACCAATGGTGACTGGGGTCCCACAAGATCTGCAGGGATGGAGTTGCTTTGTCTTAATGTAGTTATCAATTTAGCCCTTGTCAAAGTCAATCAAATCCTGACGCTTGGCCATTTTTTTCTGCTTCCAACACGTTAACTTCTCAGACAAATTGTTCACTCTCTGCCTGATATATCCCACCCACTTCCAGGTGCCATTTTAATCAGATATTGCCACTGTAGGTACTGTGAGTGACGTGATAGGTCGCCAAAACTACAGCTCTTCTGAGATGTTCCTGGTCTGCAGTGGTCAGGACAGTTGACAGGGTCATGGGCGGCCAAGGACAATTGATGAACATAGAGACTGAAGGCTGGCCTGTGTAGTGTAATCCAGTAGAAGAGTTGCTGTATCTCAAACTACTGAAAAGGTTAATGCTGGTTCATATTTAAAGGTGTCAGAAAACATAGTTCATTACTGTTTTGGTGGCGAAGAAAAGGGGCCTACTTAATATTAGGCAATTGGCCATAATGTTATGGATGTTTTGTGTATTTCCAGTCATATGCTATAGTTTTGTTTTAACAGTGGATGCTAATTGCACAAAGCAATCAAAAGGAAGAAATAATGTGGTTTTGCAATAACTTGATGTGAGCAATTAGTGACCTTGCTCATAGGAACTTGCTAGAGCTTTTCATTCTTACATTATGCAAAACAGCAGACTGAAGGAAGGGATGTTTAATGAGCTAATTAGCATCTGAGACCATTTGAACATCGCTTTCTCCTCTCACTGTTTTTCTGCTGAAGACAGCTTGTTATATAACCACAGCTTATTGAAAGTGCTATGGCTTATGACTTTCATTAATAGAGCTCTCTGATGACTGCTCTGCAAACACCCTCTCAGCTAACATACAGTGCCAAATAAAGACATCCATTAAACATATGAAATATATGACGTGCTGTTGCAGCAGAGGGCTGACACTCGTGCTAGAAGTGATGGATCATGGGAGTGAAGGCATTAATTTAGACTACGGTTTATGCAGCCTGACTGGTGATAGATTCTACTGCTTATGGTTACTGAGCTGTGGATATTTTAAATGGAATGGATTTTATGTAATGCTGTTGCATCCTGGTGTTAATTATTTTTGTGATTTTACAGTAAGTGCCTCATTTTTGTTGAAATGAAAAATATTTTGAGGATCGCAAATATTACTCACTCAATATTAATTTATCTATGTACTATTGTATCTCTTGAGTGAGTAATATTTTGAACCTCTATACAGTAAACTCAAGTAATTCAAGTATCAAAGTTTCCACTGGGAGTAAGACTGAATGTGAACATTTAGAACATTTGACATATTTAAATTGCAAGAACTGCCCTTCACACTATAAGTATCCACCTAATCTGGAGATGTGGGATCTGGACTTGCATATGAATCAAATAGCCCATGATACTGTGGGTGAAAAAATTAATCCTAACCCTAACCCTAACCCTATTATTTATCAAAGTGTAAAAGGGGGGATCTATGTAATCTCAGCCTTTATGTTTGTTTTATTTATTCCAAACAATAAATTTTACAAAAGACAATAGTGAAAATCTTTCAAGGGGTGAATATTAATGCAAAGCTTTGTATATTGATATTTTGAGGTTTTGGTTAAAATGTAAGAAATGTACTATATAAATGAATTCTAACTAATCAAAATATTAGAAATTCATCTATAGTTTTCCTATTGCCATAGTCATCATTCAGTGGGTGTTGAAACATTAATTATTGGAAGATGATTTGTAACAAAAATTGTACGACTAATACATTCAAGGCCTGTATTTTGTACTGAATGAATCAATCACACTTTTAAATCAATCTCTTTAATGCAAAATAATCTGTTAAAATTCCATACATTAAATTAAGAATATTCTACATTCCATTATAAATATAGGCTAAAAAAATATTAACTTGTACATACGAACATATGAATATGCACATTTTGCCTAAGTGAACTTCCTCAACCCTGATGAGATAAATTAATTGTTCATTTATTATAATAAAAATTGGAATTGCTGCCATCTTTGCATTTTAAATGTTCAAATTAATTATTACCTGATGATCTCATTACTGTTTTCTTAAGTAAAATAATGATCACAATGCCAGAAATTATGCTGAAATTGAAACAGAACAAAAACTGTAGATAAGACCACTGTGAGGAAAAAAAAAAACTATAGTCCTTTTGTTTGAGACATGGTGATTGAATGTTTTGTTGTCCTACCTGCACTTTCACAGCTCTTCTCATAAAGACACACACACACACACACACACACACACACAAACACACACACGTCTGCAGTAAAACCTTGCAGTATTACACTAAGTGCGCAGTGTTATAAAGGGACTGACTGATGGCTAACCGTGCTCTTGCCTTGCAATCATGTCTGAATGTGACCACGAAAAATGAGTTCTTGATTAAAGGGTGAAGTAACAAAGGATATGGATATTGCATTTATGGTTTCCCACCACTCCATTTTTTTGGTATTTCATTCGTCATTGCCTCTGCCCTTTTATTTATTCCCTGCTTATTTGGATCCTGACTGTTAAAATAATAATAATAATAATAATTAAAAAAAAAGTTTAATCTGTCCAACTTTAATAATGGAATAGCAAACCCTTTATCTGTCCTTTTTAAACATCTGTATTCCACCACAAAATTAAAAGTTATATATTAAATATATGCTAGACAAGAAAGCTGCATTTATTTTTTAAGTGAAAAAAAAAAAAAAAGGAAGCTGCTGGGGTTTGCATGCAAAAAAGAAGCAGGTGCAACAGTCAAATTCCTCAGAAGAACCGTGGGTGGTTCTGCAGGATGCTCAGTAAAACTTAGTAGTTAATTTGCTTATAAAACCGCTCAAATTGTATTTAAGATTATGGTCCCAAACCAAATACTGACTTTGTTTCATTAATTACTGCTAACCGCGCTTTATAGATTTTTTTTTTTTTTTTTTAGAAGCCATCTTTCTCTAAATAAATTATTTGCATGTGCATTATTTGCATATTTATTAACATTAAAATTTTGATTATAGAATTATAGAGTAATAGAAAAATATATATTATTTAGAATTATTTATCCTAATGTTTAATTCATTTGGCAAAATATATTTATGTATTCTTCGACGTGACTGTCTCCGGCAGTTGTTCTAGTTCTTTTTCTGTCTGTGCCTGTTTGTTTCAGCTGGACATATGGCTCAGCCATGCTATTATCCGGACACTTTATGTGTAGGATTACTGTCAAGACATAGTGATTCACAGGCTGCAAGGCCACATGAGACCTCTCCAGCCTGCAGCCAATTCCACGGCTCATTACTGCGTCTTACTGCACAGTGGAGTATTGGGTAATTTCACTTTGCTGCAGTGCAACAGAATTGCATTCTTGTTTCATATACTGTTATTCTCTACTTTCACTTTTGCCCTGTTCAGTTTGTACCTGGTGTCTTGACTTATTCTTGTATGAAATCAGTATGAAAACTGATTTATAACTGTTAGTTAGTAATATTCATGTAATTGAATGAAAAGAGCTGTGTTTGCTTACTTCTTTATTAGAGTGCATTTGTTTCTTTGTTTGAGCAACAGAAACCTTGACCTATTCATTCTCTGTCACTCACTCTCTCATTCATTTGTTTATTCTGTACAGGATACTCCCCGGAACAGGGTGCCAGTCCATTGCAGGACACAACCATGCACACACTCATTCACTCACTCACACACTATGGGCAATTTGGAAACACCAATTAATGGAATCTGCATGGCTTTGGACTGTGGGAGGAAACCAGAGCACCTGGATGAAACCCAGCAAGCACAGGGAGAACATGCAAACTCCATGCACATTGGAAATGGAACCCTGACCCTGGATGCTTGGTGGGTTTCCTCCAGGTACTCTGGTTCCTCTCAGAGACCAAATACGTTGCCGATTAGGCTAATTCCCAAATTGCCCGTAGTGTGTGCGCCCTGTTATGGATTGGCACCCTGTCCATGGTGTACCCTGCCTCGTGTTTTAAGTTTGCTGGGATAGACTTTAGGTCTCCCCCCGCGACCTTGTATACAGGATACAGTGGTATAGACGATGAATGAGTGAGTGTTTTAAATGTAGCCAACATTTAATCTTATAGTAATTTCTGCTTTTCTGAAAAGGCTTTTCACTCAATTTTGTAGCATTGCTGTGGGGATTTGAGTTCATTCAGTCACATGAAATTTAATGAGGTCAAGCACTGATGTCTGATGCAAAGGACTGGAGTCCACTCAGTGGTCCAATTCATCCTGAAGTTGTTCAATGGGGTTAAGGGCATTGCTTTGCAGGACACTTGAGATCTTTTACAATGCCTTTGGCAAACCTTGTCTTTATAACCCTCGCTTTGTGTACATGGGAACGTGTTTGGGCCACTTAACTCTGGTGCATGGAATTATAATGCTACAGCAAACAAATACATCCCATACAACTGTGTGCTTCCAACTTCCAGAATAACCACATTTGGGAGGTGATGATCCTCCTCCTCTTGGCTGGATAGATTATAAAATGATTGATTTAAAATTAAGAACCAAAATGTAACAACCAATGGATGTTGCTCAAATATGCGAATCAAATGAATAATAGGTTTGTATCTTTCATCCCCCGCATTGTGCTCGAATTATTTAACGATTTAAAAGCAGACATCACAGCAGAGCACAAAACAGCTGAAATCACTTTGATTTTTCATCTTCAAGAGTTTTATGAGGTTCTTAGATTGCTTTATATTCTACTGCAGAATTACAGGCTTCTGTCGTTTAGATGAGAGATGGAGAAATGAAAAAAATGAATAATTTAGTGGATTTCTGTAATCCGAATCATTCAGAACAACAGCAGGCACAGCTTGAAAAAGCAATTTCACTCTTAATATATCTGAATGATTCTGAGCTATATTACTCCCTGATGAAAAATTTCTAATCTACAGTAGGTGACTCTGACCCTGTTTGACCAAAGAGGGTACATTACTTACAATACAGAGGATGTGGCAATGCCAGGCCATTATTCAAGTGTACAGTCCCTGCAGATGATCTCTCCTTCATTTCCTATGCCTCTCACACCACAGGCAATATGTCTGTACTTGGCATCACTGCTTCATGCTGTTCTGCTTAATTCCTCATGGGCGTATGGCTCAGCACTTTTACATCCAATCTCAGGATTTTAAAAAAATGCCAGTCTTAAATAGTAAAATACAAAAACAAAACCAAAGACATACTCAAAATGACTTTCAAATTGAATGTGTGTTTTAAGTAAAAAATATATATATATAATAATATATATATACTGTGTATATATATATATATATATATATATATATATATATATATATAGAAAATTCTGTTTGAATGAGACACGATCCAATTTTAGCCACACAGAGAGCCCCAGAGAGGCGAGTAAAGACACACACAGTGCATAAAGAAGAGCCAGTGATGTTCACAAGGCTGCAGTGTGTAAAGATGTAGGCTAGGGGAACACAGACACGTCACACCGCACCAGGATCGCAGAGGTAAGAACAATGTCTTTTGGGCCTAAATCGTTGCACGCAGGGAAATTATGGACTTTTTTACTTTTGAAATAATTATAGATGCAAGGCGTAGATTACAGGTGTAGTGTGTGTGTGTTTGTGTGTGTGTGTTTATGAGAGAGAGAGAGAGAAAGAGTGTGTTTGAGTGTTTGAGTATGTGTTTGAGTATGTGTGTGCATGTGTGTGTGCGTTTGTGTGTGTGCAGGGGGGTTGTATTTGCGATTGAGCTCTAATAGCAAGCATCTGAGGAACATCATGTATCAAGCTGGGCTGCTGTATGTGCAGAGACCACCCTGTAGTGGAGGACCGCTGTGTGCACTAATGTTAATACTGTCACACTCCATGCCCAAAGAGGGAGCTCAGTCTCCTGGGATATCCTAGTGTGTGCATGTGTGTCTCTCCCTCTCTCTTGCTTTCACTATCTTCCCCTGTAGGGAGAGATTGTCAAATTGATTGACAAGGCAAATCGAGGAATGGACTCCCGGCCATGATAGGACGGCCGCAGAGGGCCTGTTTATCCCGTCTAGGGAGAGTTTCCTTTCTGCCTCACTTATTACAGACTCAAATAGCCTAGCAATAAATTTGACAAGACGCTAGCTGCTTGCAAATGTGGTTTAGTTCTTACCAGGTAAACAATGAGTCAAGGCATCTGTTTATTATCATTATAGCTGATATTTATCATGGTTAAAGTAGACACAACTGATGGATTAAAAATTCAGGTAATGAGAGTATTAGAGTAAAGATTAGACGCTAGAGATTTGTTTTTGAGTGCGTTTTTCATATTACTTCTGTTTCTGATTATGCTTTAGGCTGACAAATTTTTGTACATATTTTGTGGGAATGAGACAAGTTATTATAGTTTGTATTACTGCCACATATTGAATGCATTCATTTAATATGAGGTTGTGTCAAAGGTTTAATCAGACAGTATTGTGATACGGAACCATAACATTTTGACTTCTGAAAGTTTAACCTTTTATAAATTATTATACCGTAGTTGTTAGCAGTGTTATGGTTATCTTGTCTATCGTAGTACCTCATTATCTCAAATAAAAACATTTCATTCCAAAATTAGGACAAGCACAGTGGTGTACTGTAGCAGTTTCCTCAGTTTGATCCTAATTTTATGTTCTTCTCATATCTGAGTGGGTTTCCTCTGGGCGCTCTGGTTTCTTCCCACTGCCCACTTGTTGGTGGAATGGTAACCGTTATCCTTTATAACCCAGATGATGATGGGTTCCCTGGTGAATCCTTGGGTTTCTCTCAGGAATTCTTCCTATTGTCCTATCTCAGGACGTTTTTCCTTCCCACTATCACCACGGCTCGCTCATCAGTGCCAATCTAATCTTTTTTGATTTTTGAAAATGACCATTGTTAAAAGAACTATATGAATAAAATTTAATTGAATAATGTGCCTCCCACACAGTTTTCTTGGGAGACGCTATAGATCCACAGGATAATGTGCTTACAGATATGGGAGAACTATGGGTGAAGAAAAATCTAATATCTTCCATGTAACACAACATTTTAGATTAATTTTTTCTGGTTATGAACTCTCTCCTCCATACCACTTATCCTGCACAGGGTTACAGGAGGCCTGGACCCTATCCCAGAAGACTCGCATGAGGCGGGGTACACCCTGAACAGGGTGCCAATCTGTCGCAGGGCAAACAGGCATACACACTCAAACATTCATACACTATGGGGAATTTGGCAGTGCCAGTTAGCCTTCACCACATGTCTCCACACGACTGTGGCAGGAAATCGGAGTATATGAAAGAAACCGATAAAGCCTGGTTAGGACATGCAAACTCCATACACACAGACTTGAGATGGAATCAAACACTTGACCGTGGAAGTGCAAGGCCACAGTGCTTAATTATGATTTCACACACTCCCAACTGCTCTTTTAACATGCATATATTTATCTGTAAATAAAAATTGGCACTTTAATTAGCACCATTGTTATATCAACATGGATATTGCTATTTAACAAGGTGTTTGTGTTTTTACAGTATATGGGTCTTAAGGATGTGCATACATTTCAGTATGTAAGCATAGGATGAACAGAGTAGGTCATTTAAATTTCATATTACGCACCATGTGTGTCTTTGAGCTATCTTTAGCTCGGGCGAAAGCTGTAAAGATCAGCATGTGTGTGGCCAGTTGTAAAAGCTGCCTGCAGAGGAAGAGGAGGGTGCCAGCACTCATCCATCTGGCTACAGAATGCAGCATCCCTCATGTTAGATGCGTAGAAGGTGAAGCACTTAGTCTTTCAGCTTAAAATCACTGAACCAGCTGAGTAAAATATGCAGAGTGATGCAGATAAACCTGTGGTACTGTATAGTGGAACGTATGAAGGAAAAATGGATTGAGACTGTTTTTATTTTATTATACAGTGGCGTCTGGTTGATCCAGAATTTAAAGGAGCAGTTAATTTCCATTACAACTTTATATTATATGCAACATGATATGCAGGTGTTTGAATGGAACATGCTGTAGATCTTAAAGCTGATTGAAATCATTGTGTTCTCTGCAGGGCTTAAGTTTATGCTTTCTGTTGAATCTATGCAGAGATAAGTGATTGTAAGTAATGAAAGCTATTTATCACATGGTGCTTTTATGGTTTTTGATACTTGTATTATTCATTTTGTTCATGTTCTGGTGCCGGACCCATTAATCTACATTACAGACTATGGACTAAAGCTCAAATAAGAAGTTTAACTTGCCAAGTCATTTAACCAACAGTGTACTCTGAAGTGCTTTGGGGCATTGCTGGTGGAATCAGTCCTCTCTGTTCTCCCTTATTACTTTCGACACCACATCTCTCATCATCTTCCAGCTTCTTATTTAGAGATCATCTATTCTGAAATCTTTTTTTTTTTTTTTTCTGGAGAGGTCTACAGTCTTTTTCTCAAAGTTGCCACTCTAAGAATTTTTATTGTTTATCCTTCTGACTTGGGAAGGCACTGCTTTAAAGTACCAATAAAGTAAAAAATGCACCATGAACCTTTGATCTTGTTACCAAAAATGTGATTTTTATCTCCATTAGTAGTTTATTTTTCTGCCATTTTCTTCATAACATGGTATTATTCCAAGCTACTTGGCAGGTCTCTTCAGTATCATATGTCAGCTCAAAACCAGGAAGGGTAAAAGCTAAGGATGCTTTCCTTATTATGAGATTTATAGACCATTTCAAAATATAAGGCTGTATGGCTCTATGACTAGAACATTTAGCAGCATATTCATATTGAACAAGGAATGCTCGAAAGACATGTTTTTTTGGTGAATATAGAGTATTGGAAATCTGGACACATCCTGCTTGGGCACACTTCTCTCTCTCTCTCTCTCTCTCTCTCTCTCACTCTCTTTCAGAGAAATACAAGGCTCATTAATCCTTTATTGCTGATATAAAGCAGTGTGTATTTTTTTTTCAGCTCTCATTTTCAGTCTAGTCAGTACCTGAGCAGATTTGGAGGAATGTTTTTGTTTGCTTAGCCAAACAGTGATTTATGAATAATTCAAACATTAAAAAACATTTAACTTCTGGCATGAACCAGTAAGGAACAGGTGCAGTTGATCGGGCCGGTGATTAGTATCTGATTATGCTGTATGCTGAATGGCTGAAACAGATGAGAGGGGAAATGAGGCTGCTGCTGAGGTTGTTACAATCACGCACTCATTGTCTATACCAATTTGTCCTGTATACAGGGTTGTGGGGAGCCTGGAGCCTATCCCAGGAGACTTAAGGCACGAGGCAGGGTACACTCTGGACAGGGTGCCAATCCATCCAGACGCACTTATTCACACACTAAAGGCAATTTAGGAAGTTCAGTTAGCCTAAACTGCATGTCTTTGAACTGTGGTAGGAAACCAGGGAAACCCACCAAGCATGGAAAGAACATGCAAACTCCATGCACACAGAGGCGGAGATCAAGCTTTGCCGGGAATTGAACCTGGAGGGGCAAGGCAACAGTGCTAACCACTAAGACACCGTGCCACCGAGGTTGTTACATAAACAACCAATTTTTTTATCTTTAGTCACTTTGCAACCTGTTGCATTAAAACATCTGTTCCCCTTTCTTTAATTTAATTTACATAATAAAAAAAAATGAAGGGCAGCTCAAGACTTTTGCATAATACTGAATGTCAAATCCAATTTTGTGTAATAAGACCTTAAACACACCTTAAACACACTTCCAATTCAGCCATTTGGTAGGTTGCTAGATTTAAGTAGTGTTTGAAAAAACTTGGCCTTGCTGCCCCAATGCTTTCAGACTTGACTGATTTTATATACATAAATACATACAGTGTAGCTTTATTTTGTCTTGAGCGAAGAGGCAAAAGAAATCCAAACAATCCTTATTGATGCATCATCACAGTGTTTGATGAAAGTCATTCACCAGGTTATTGCACATAATGCATCTAAATCACAGACTGAAAGCTATCAGGGAAAAACCTCAATACCATCAGTATTGTGCTATTACTGTAATGGCTTGGGCTGAAACAAGATCTCTGAATATACTGAAGTATACATTTGCAAGTATACATTTTCCCTCAAAATGGGCATACACTCAATCTACATTAAGTAGTACTATAAAATATTCACACACACACACACACACACACACACACACACACACACACACACACACACACACTCTATGCTACTTATTGCTTCCTCTTGGTTGAACCACATTTAAATATATTTCTGCTTATTTAATTAGTTTGATTACATTATATATGGTTAAAGATTTTAAATAAGAGTATCAGCCTAGCTAACCAGTTGCCCTATGCAAAGCCTGTCATTTACTAGCTATGATACAGAACATAACTGTACATAATTATACTGTACAGCTACTAAAGTTGTGCAGTGATTCAGCTACTTTGCTTGAGCTCATAAATGGTCTCAATCCTGTGGGCCATCTAATTAAATCTGACCAGGTAATCTAGGGGACTGTCTTTCAATATCATGAAGCTATTGATAATATAGTAGCTGATAATTTATTCATGTATTTGCTTTAGGTTTTGGGATTGTTACTTACCAGGTGTCCATTGTGAGTATCTACTACAAAGCTAGGGCACAGTTCTGCTGTGAGTCAAACATTTTTTTCTGTTGTTGTTGTTTTTTTATGCCTGTATGATTTTCTGGGAAGATTTTCTTCTAATAAAGAATTTTAACAACATTTTTTATAACTACATCAAAGTTATTTTTTAATTAATGTATGAATCCATTTAACCTCTCACACTGGAGCCATTGTTTTCTACATTATAGGTTATAGAGAATGAATTTACAAAATGTAGTCCCACAACAGTCACTCAAACCTGTTACCTGTTAACTAATGTTAACATTTTCAGAAAAAGCCACACATTCAATGGGAATTTGCATAACCTGAATTTCCTAAATATCATGAGGAGAAGTAAAGTACGAAGGACGTTCAAGTCAAACTGGGACTGGGGATGAAATTTTTCTTTTACTGATTTTTAATAAAAAAAAACATTCTGGTTTAATCATCGATGGTGTTTAGTTTTTGCAGCACCAATGCACGACCTCACACTGCCCACTGCACCGCTTGCACATTACAGAAACTTGACATCCCCGTATTAACTTCCAAGACATTTTGACATGTTTGAGCCATTTAAGGGGCCATGGCTCCAGGGTACAGGCAAGATTTTCTTCCTTGATGGTATCCAAGCACTAGTGAAAGTGCATTAGTGTAGTAGGGAATTATATAGCGAAATAAAGGTGGTTTTTACTCACTTAACTGTGTTCGGTTATTTTGTTCAATCAAAAATCCCAGTTTCATTTTAACACCTCTCGAATGTTTTCTTTTCTTGTTTTCAGTAATATTTTAATAGTGATGGGGTCACTTTTAATTGTAGAGCCCTGTTGCCCAAATTATAGACTGGAAGTGAAATAGGTATAAAAAGTACCCCAAAAACTAATGTTAAGGGTTAACAAGTTTTAGAACAATTAAATCATATTTAATTAAGTGTTAAATTCCACAACAGCCATAGAATCACTAATTTACTTGCATCTTCAGTGTTAAAAGAATGACCTGTATGGTCTCCAGCTAGATCGCACTGTGGATGGCGAAAGCACATTATCAATGTTATCACAGAATGAAATTGTTCAGGAGAAAGAATATGAGGTTATTGACAGGAAATTGACTCCGTAGGGGAGGCTATTAAATCACAAGATCTTGCATATCGTGCCATTCCTTTGCCATAGCACTCATGGCCGTGCTCTCTAGTCTCACATGGCTGAGTTCACAAACATCCTCAGCTATATTTCAGTCAGGCTTTGTGGACCAGAACAGTGCTATTCATGTCACATCTGCATCATCTATTTAATAGATCCCCATTGAGTTCTTTGTGGTTGTGCAATTTATAAACCTTCGACTATGTCTTGCCTACTTAATTAAATCAGAAGCAATGGTTTATGTAGTGTGCAGGTTTGAGACCGGGTTGACTGTGAGACCCATTCTGAATAAACCAAAGGGGGTAAGTAAATCAGCACCTGTCTAATGATTCTTTCAGTTCCATTCTGTATTTACTCACGGTACACTCCACCTCCCAAAGAAACGTCACTGTGCAAAACCTCACCATGTTGCATGCACTGTTCAACTGTGTCTAAACTGACGTTGTGAGAGCAAACATTTATCAGCCATTTCCTGTGTAAATGGATGGGCAAACACAAGAGCCCATGAGAGGCAGTAATTGCATTGTAGTATCATGTTACATAAAGCGTTCAAGCGGTGCCATGATGTCAGGGAGCACTTCATCACCGATCACTTTGTTCCTATTCACTTCTCATTTTTTCCACAAGGTCCTGGTGGGGAATGTGCTTCTTCCTGTCTGGTCAGTCAGGGTTAAACAATGCACATTTGCCTTTGTGTAAGCTCTGGATGCCCAGTACTTGTTTACCTGGCTTTGAGTGAAGGCTTTGAAATCACCAGAAGGCCCTCAGTAATTCCACTTAGCTTAGTTAGATACACTGCACTGAATTGAGGCCACTGTATAATGTACTGGAGCTACTCAAGTCGCTGAGCAATGGCTTCTCTTCAACTGAGCCATGCTTTTCAGAGACTGAGTGATGTTCATTTTATTTACTTCTACAATCAACAGCCTCAAGCTTTCACTGCTTCAAAGGCTTTGCCTTCAAAACACTTGCTCACACACAGAAGGTCATGCTGCCTTATTGTAAGTCATTTGAAGGTTTTAACAGAAACGTGTCTTTTTATCCTTTGAAGACAGGAATAGATCACTTCAGTAATGTACTGTACTTTATTTATATTTTTTTAAGTTTCCCCACACTGGCATATATTTATCTGGGGAAACTCATTAAATACTGGATTTTCTAGGAAGGTTTTCTGCCAATTTTTGGAGTAGGCAGTGGGATTTGTGGCAATTCAACCACAAAAGCTTTGGTGCTGATGTATGGATGTATGTACAGTATGTACTGTATGTATGTATGTTTGTGTGTATGTATGTATGTATGTATGATGTATCTATCTATCTATCTATCTATCTATCTATCTATCTTTCTATCTATTTATCTATCTATCTATCTATCTATCTATCTATCTATCTATCTATCTAATTAGATCTTTCTTCATAAAGTTTGTGCCAGATTTTCATGCTAGAATGTGTTTGGGACTCTTTCATCCAGTGAAAGTAAATCTTGATGCTACACTATATGAGGCGCCGCATAGGGCTTAAATCAAACTTCACTCATGCACACACATATGAAACACTTGCATACACATATATGAAACACTCACACAT
>JAQMYJ010000009.1:18790070-18803418 GCA_030014305.1 Clarias laeviceps
GGGTGAGTGGGTGGGTGGTTGGGTGGGTGGTTGGGTGAGTGAGTGGGTGAGTGAGTGGGTGGGTGAGTGGGTGGGTGAGTGGTTGGGTGAGTGGTTGGGTGAGTGAGTGAGTGAGTGGTTGGGTGAGTGAGTGAGTGGTTGGGTGAGTGAGTGGGTGGATGGTTTGGGTGGGTGAGTGGGTGGGTGGATGGTTTGGGTGGATGGATTGGGTGGATGGGTGAGTGGGTGAGTGGATGTCCTGATGAAATAAAGGTATATCAATTGCTTTTTAAGAGCATATTTTTTTTTGTACACAAAACTGAGTTTATAAAATGTGTATGCAAAACACATATATATTGGAAATCTATGGGCGGCTACATCGCGTCGCTAATTTTTTACAACAGATACACATATCATCGCAAATAATCAGCTGTACTGGAACTGTGAAAATATAATAGATATAAAGAAGGGCTTACCAAAGGTGTTACTTGGAAGTTTTATCAAATTTTTCAACACAACAGCAATACCGTAAAAATTAGTTTTGGTTACTTTACACTTCTCTGGCGTATCTTTTGTGATATCTATGTGCGATCAGAGTCACACAGAATGGGTGCAAAAATGCTAACCTGTGGACAATAGATGTCCATTTCTGAAAGCATGGAAACAGATCTTCATTTGACAACATGAAAATGTTATACAAAAATATGTTTTTCCTAAAAGTTTGAGTCCACCAACTGTCATTAGGTTTGAAGTACGGCAATCAGTTTTTGTTCTTTTTCTCAGTACAGGGAAGTGTCTCAAAATTTCTGTCCATGACCTGCATATTGTACATGCACTACAGATGCAGAAGATAGTGATTAGATTTATTAAAGATCAAGATGGTTGAATTATAACTAAACTGCTTTAAATACTTCCTTACCATGTTCATAGGTTTCTAGTTCTCCTTGCATTACTGCAGTGTCATAATCTGGTGTGCAGCGGTATAATTGTTTGCATTCTGTGTAAAGGTTAGGTGAGGGATTTTTTTTCCCGCCTCAGGGAGACAGAAATATTTATGGAATGTTAACAAGTGGTTCCCCTTTTGTTTTGTACCATTTGGAAGAGTACCAAGACCACCATTTCATAGAGGGATTGTGTATTGAACTATTTGGAGTGCAGGATAAGATTATCAGGGTTATTCAAGGCCACGGTTCAAACCGCAGTGATTAAGTCGCATAGCTCTACTTTAAGCCACAACATGGAACTGTAAGATAATTTTTTTTATCCATGTAGTCCCGTTGTACTCTCACCTCTGGTGCATATTTTTATTCTGTTTATGTACAAAGATGTTTATTTGTGGTTAATTTTCTGTATGTGGATCTTATCTATGTGGTCACAAGGACATTTGAATCCTGTTTCACACTACCTCCTTTCTGATAGTCAGGAAGTGAGTATAATTTAAGCCTTGTGTGTGTCCAGTTTTGACTCACAATTTGAGATGGAAAACACATATACAGAAAGTTCAATACAAGACCAAGTAAAAAAAAAATGTAAAATAAGTAAGTGTAAAGAAATGGCTATAGTGTGTATTTTGGCTAATGCATTTCAGACTGAGTTAGTTATGCCTAGCACATTAACATTTACTGCAAAATTTATACAAAAGTCCCTATTTCACCAAGTTGAGTTATCGCAACATGCACAGGACAGGCGATGTGGAAATGTAGCCTTTACTGTACATATAGTAGCTATTATACGAAAATTTGTTCTGACCGGGATAATCTGATTGGACTAAAGGCATTCCAAGAGTGGTCATAATAGGTGGTTACAGCACTAGGAGGTTTTACTACATGTATCTGCATCCAAGGTGCTCTAACACTCATTAATTACTCTAATTGTCGGTTGCATCATGGGTAAAAGTAGGTCGGTATGGTCTGCAGTACTGGAAACAGGGAGAGCAGTTGCCTGCTCTCACATTCAAAACACACGAAGGCACTTTCAGTGAGAAAACACATCTGACAACGTTGTGTTACAGTATCTTAAACAACACTTTGTGCCCCTAATAATTGCTTCTAAGTGGTTCCGAATTGCCCCCATTTTGTTTCATTTATGCCTAAGGCAAGCTACAGTGCTATGTAACTTCTAACACAAGGCTGAATCCCAAATCCCTCTCCAATTCCTGATCAAGGGCACTACTTGGTATGTGTAGAACAAGTGTACACCCTATATAGTACACTAGCTTTTCATTTTGGGATTATTTGAGAATTAACTTGAAACAGTTTTTTGTATTTTGTTTTTTATTTTGAGTTATTAAGAGTTGGTTAGCTGAGGCCATATGATTTTGCTTCAAAAAATGGAATGCATGCCACTAACTGGCAGTGTGTTTATTACTAAAATGCACTCACACCTAGCGTATTACAAATTCAAATTCAAATTTTATTTGTCACATGCACAGCCATACACAGTATTATATGCAGCGAAATGCTTATAGGACTGCTCGCGACCTAAAAAGAAGGGATTCTCTTCTTCACTAGCAAGTACAATTAATAAAAAAAAAGACAGTCAAATAGAGAAATAAGAATATGAAATAAAATATGCAAATATGCAAAACATTTAGCTGAAAAAAATT
Organism: Clarias laeviceps; assembly: GCA_030014305.1. NCBI lineage: Eukaryota > Metazoa > Chordata > Actinopteri > Siluriformes > Clariidae > Clarias > Clarias laeviceps. The sequence continues at coordinate 18,792,655 of JAQMYJ010000009.1, forward strand.
TACAATATATAAAATAAAATATGACATTAACAGAGAATTAAGTTCTGAAGTTGCTTTCCAATTTAACACCATGGGACTTATTTAAGACTGCAGTGTCTGACATGCAAGCAATCCAATGACAATCACAGAAAACAACCCACATACCTGCCTGGGATCTTATGGCAGGTTTTAAGGGCATCTGAGCGTACTGTCTGTGAGCCAGCCGCTCTCAAAATAAACATCCTGTTGGACCAGATGGAAGCATTACGCATTCTACTGTATGTGGAACATCAAAGCATGCATGATCAGAAAGGCAGTACAGAGACTCTTGCTAATGTGTTGTGTTGACAGCTAAAATTCACTTTCATATAAAAAAATATATTAAAAGAAATTTTATATGAATAATAAATAAATACTGGTAGATAAAAGCATAGCATGCAGACATGGCTGTGTATGCAATTCACATTAACGAAGCACAAATGAGCCCATGCATCAGAGTGGAACGCAGAGCAATAGTAATGGCTTCCACTGAGACTTAATTTAGTTTTCAAGACACAAATATCTGATCGTTTCTGCTCTTGTCTCTCTTCATAGCTCCTCTGGTGTTTCCCTCCCACAAAAACTCTTTTCCTTGTACATGGCTTACAGTAATACTTCTAGAGAGGTTTTATTGATTTCTGATGCCATGGAAGCAGATGGATGTTATTTGTTACTGTGGGAGAACCAAAGGGGCCTGTGGTTATTTATTTCCTTTCCTGTGTGTCTTGTATAGAAGGATGGAACTTTTTGTAAATGTTAAAAACAACAAAATGATTCTGAAAGGCGGTTTGCAGTGCACCAGTGGAAGATTTTGCTACAGTAAGTTAGCATAATACTGATTTCAGAGGACTGCAAGTGGATAATACACACCAGCAGAATGTCATACTATGATATTTCTCCACGAATAAGCATGATCGTTTCATTTGAAACAGAAGTTTAAATTTGTTTTAAATATAAACTGATTGACTTTGTAAACAATTAATATATATATATTTTTTGTTGCACCTCTTGATTTAAAGATTAAAGTTTACATTTCCTTTACATCTTGACGGCTTCATTTTAAAATTGCTGTGGTGGCAAAATTATGAAATCTGTGGTGTTGTGCACATAATTGTGAACCTGTGTACCTTTGGCCACAAAGTGTATTTTTTCAGCTAATCTTACATTTGTCATCCACTAATTTGCTTATTTGGTACAAGTAAGTAGGCTTGTCATCCACAGCATTACAGCACAAAACATTATGCTCAGTATTGTGTAGGCTCCCCTTGTGCTGCCAGGGCAGCTCCTTGGCACATGACTACACTGGGAGTGTGCTGTGGTGTCTGGCACCAGGACTTTGGCAGGACTTCCTTTGAGTGCTGTGGGTTGTGAGAAAGGGCCTGCATGGATCAGACTTCTTTGTCCAGTGTTTTTTATGGGTGCTTGATCAAAATGGGTTCTTGGGTGTTTGGAGGCCGGGTCGGCAGCCTTGGGATCTTTGCCTGTTGGGCCCCATTTGGGGTGTGCTTTGGTCCACTGGGTGTTCTGGTACCTTCCTATCATGGCTAGCATTGATTTTTTTTTCATGAGTGAGTCTTGGGTGCCAATGATCCTGTTACCAGTTTACTGGTATATACAGTACAGTCCCAATCAAACGTTTGGACACACTGGTCAAAAGTTTGGATTTGTGTTCTACATTCTAGAACAAGAATGACATTTTTTTTAAACTATGAAATACCACGTATGGCATTAGGAAATTAAGTAACAACAACAACAGTCAGGTCTGCTGTTGTGGAAAAAGACCATGGAATTACATTAGAAGGCATGTCCAAACTTTTTTTCATCAGTGTAATTGATGATCAATGTTGATATGTTAAGGTTTTGTGGAGTTAATGTTATGGCTGATTGGTCTATGCGGGTATGCTCAGGTGTGTAGCTGAACTGCACTGTCTCCGATCATTGTTAATATGTATTTTGTCTTGTGACATGTAATTCTAAGGACCTACAATCTGTTCACATTTTGTTCTGCTCTCAATAGCTGTGTTTACATTGACCCTAATAATAGGAATAAAAGCCCAATCAAAATATAAACGCATCACATACAGGTAAATACCTCAATCAGAACAGTCTGACCTGATCTCAGTATGATTTATCAAACAAATTGAGAAAGGGGTATAACCTGTTGATAATCCATTCAGGAGGTAAATATTAGGCATGTACTGTAAACACTTGAACTGATTGTTTTTCTTTTGTAGGAATAAATATATTCTTTCTGCACATGAAGTGTGCACTGGGGGTAACATTAGGTGACACAACAAGTTTCTTGGAAGGATTTTCAAAAAAAGCACACAATGGCACCAGGTTCAGCACGACTTCAAGAAAAAGAAAAAAGTCAAAATAATAATTCTCCAAGTCAGTCATCTAAAATGTAAATTTTCACAGCAGATTTCCAGCAGAGCTGAGAAGTTCCACCTCCTCAATAAGCCTACAGTCACAAACAAGTGCCAACAAAACTTTCTGTGTGCTAGGACCAGAATAGCATCTCACTTCTATTCAGACAGACTCATAAAAGTCTGTCACATCCCCCAGTTTTTGGCTGTGTTTAGCATGAAAAAGATGAAGGTGAAAACAAACTGAAGGATAAATCCAGAGGGTGGCTGCTGGTGGAAAAACCTCCTGCTTGAGCGCTGAAAATCCCCTTTTTTATTATGGTCTTATTCTTCCTGAGGAAAGACTGTGTAATTACTTTCATGTTCACAAAGAGCCTCGACTTTAATGAGATAATAAAGTAAAGCTAATTGGATTTTTATTCAAGAAATCAGCATGAGGGCGTCTCATAAGCCTAACATGGCAAACACAAGAATTTCAAAGCCTCCAGCTATGTTCATTTGGCATGAAGTTGAACTTCTGAGTCAAATATAGCTAGACGGTGTGGAAATCTTGTATGTAATTATGTGAAAAATACAGTATTATATAATGGACATGATAAGTCTTGAGGGTAAATTAAGGGATCGTGCACATGAGATGGGATTAGATGGGTTAGATAAGATGATTAGATAAGATGGGTGTACAGTATGTATCAGATAAAACTTTTTTTATTTATAGATTTTATGCATCAGATTTGATATGTACTGTATGAGGGTTTGAGTAAGACATTGTACATGAGACTTGACAACTGCACTAACTAAATGCAAGTTCTGCCATTGCCTAGTTTGAACATACTGTAAATGGTTATTGCTTCTAAATCTATAACTTGTTATAACTTGTTTGCAAATTATTCATTTTCTTTCCTTTTTTTGTAATGAGATAATGATGTTTTTATGTTGTGAATCACCAGACAGAGCCTTTCTAAAATATAACATTTGAAAAATTGTTTATCATGTAGTGCCGGTCCCAAAGGCCGAATAGAATGGGAAGGTCCTGTCAGGAAGGGCGCCCGGCGTAAAACCTGTGTCAAGTTGTGTGGATCGGATGGTCTGCTGTGGCGACCCCTCAACCGGAGCAGCCGAAAGACTAACAACAACAACATACACATAGAATACCAACAGTGCTTTAGAAATATTTTGCATAGCCTAGTGCAAAACATCAGAGGTCAAACTGAGACATTCAGTGGGTGAAAGTAGTATGGTCCGGTATTATGTACTGTCACTGAATCTATTTAGTGGTACGCAGTACTGGTCCCTACTGGCCTATTTTACCCATAGCTATACTCCTAAAATAAAAATCCTGAATGTTAGTTTGTTGTTAGTTTCTTGGCTGCACCAGTCAAGAGGTCGCCAGAGCGGACCATCTGATCCGCACACAACTTTTTTTCCGGTTTTACGCTGGATGCCCTTCCCTTGGCCTTGGAACTGTCACTGCATGACCTGCATGACCGGTTCGCTCCGGTACTGAATAACACTAAATAGGGTCAGTGGCAGTATGCAGTACCGGAGAAAAGGGAGAACAGTTGTCTGTCAAAACCCTGGTTAATTTGTGATTCCATCACCACTTTGTTCATGACTAACACGAGCTAAAAAGCTAACTACAGTAGCTTCTAACGTAAGGCAGAATCCCAAATCCCTCTCTACCCTTGAATCAAGGGCACTACTTAGTGTATGTAACAGCGAAATTTACAAGATTTACAGAACTACATACTGTAGTACCGGAAAGAATTTAAAGCTACTTTCACCCCTGAGTATCGTGATAATTGGTAAGGTATGGCTACAGCCCAACCATGCAACCTAGTCAGCATCAATGTTCTGTGTGATTTATCTGCATATTACATAAACAAAAATCTTTCAGTCATTTGCTCACATTTAACAAGATGTAAGAATGGGCTTTCAGATTTGCTTAATAGCCACAGGAGGGTGTTCAGTTCATCCTGCTGAGTTTCTGGAGTTCACAGTGCTGAAGGCAGCAGTTGACATTAGGTAAAAGGTCATCTCTGGTACAAGTATATTAATGGGTGTTTAGGAAGATCACAGTCATAGTAGTAATTGAGAAACTATATTTATCTGAAGTAAGATCTTAAAATGCCACCTTTGGTGTAATGGGTTGAAAAGAGGCTATTACAATGAATTACCAAGATTCTTAGGGAGTAGCCTGTTGCTGCCAAGCATCAGTCATGCCAAATTACAGTGTACATGCTTAACCAAATAATGGCTGCTTCTGTCTTACTCCCGTATGGCTTAGTGCTAATTGAATGCAAAGTAAATGCACTTTAAATCTCATGTTTAAGAATCATATACTATCTGTGGATCGTGTGGATTTTTATGCTCATGATGTACATTCTAATAAATAGACCCTGTAACCCATGAGTTGTCAACTTTGTTCAAAATTGACATTTAAAATGAATAACATATTAGTCTGTATGAATATCGTATCATCTACAGTATGACAACATATAAAAGACACACGTTGTATAAGATAAATTTTGCGCACTGTAGCTGTGATGTATACATTCACAACCTTTCCATTACCTAATGGGAGTGTACTGCACGGGGTTGGTGTCAGAGATAGAAGAGTGTGGATACACACAGAGTGAACCTGTAATGAAAGATAATCCAGCAGCAGATGTGTACCACTTCCTCTCCCTCTCGTCACTGGAAGGCAAGGAAAGCAAACATAATGAGTCACGGTCGTGTCTCCAACACACTGCAGCGTGCCGCCCAGCTCCACCACCCATGTCACCATGGCAACCGGCCCTCTCCCCTGGCAGCTCTGGGATGCATCATCATCACTGTTGTATGTACTCAGGATAAAGGATGAAAAAGAAAGAAGAAAGCAGGGATAAAGCTGGGGAGGAGAATAAGGAGGAGGCAAGTCATATCATATCAAGCTGACAGAAAAGGATGATAGTCACCAGCTTATGGACAGTTTGAGATTTAAAACTTAAATAAAAAATATTTTGGATAGTGAATGGGTTGCTACTGTAATTAATGGCATTAACAACAGTAAATAATAATAATAATAATAATAATAATAATAATAATAATATTATAATAATGATTATTATTATTATTATTATTATTATTAATTAATTAATTAATTAATTAATCAATGATTGTACAACGATAGATCAGGTTAAGGTCCAAAAACAGTGTTGTATTGGGACTGGGATAAAACTGCTGCAGTAATTAATGTTCATATTATTAAAAAAGTGATATTTTGTTATTCATATCATGATTAAAGCAACAAAACATATTTTAATCAGATTATATGATTCTGTTCTACTTCAATAATAATGCCACCTCCTCCCCCCAACTCCTAATGTGACCATGCAAAGGTAAAGTTGTTGCTAGGGAATGTATCTTTTTGCATACTCTTACTAATCAGATATCCATAAAAATAAATGAATGAGTATTCAGTTAACCAAGAGACTCAGGGAAGCTTTTGTGAGATGGTGCAATTACACATCATCTTTCCACTGCAATTAGATTTCCCTCCTGTTCGTGGCGGGACAACTGTTTGTGTTTGATCGTACAACAAAAGCTCTACTGGATGTCAGTTCATTATTTCAGCTTGCAGCCCAACTAAAGCAGCAAGAGCTCTGGCACTGATTGAAGTTTAAACTTTGTAAAAAGTTATGGCAGATATATCTTGATATTTTTAGCAAGATGTTTGCCAGTGTCATCACAGTGCATGGACAATACATATTTAGAATAACATGTAGAACGTTATTTTCATGTTAAAGTTAGTAAAAAGATAGTACTTAATAGTGTCTGTACATACAGTAACTGCATTATTTAGTATTGTATTGCCTACATATACACCAATTAGCCACACCAATAACACCACTGCCAGGTAAATTGAATCACATTGATTATCACTTATATACCAGTAAACTGGTAACAGAAACATGGGCACCCAAGGCCCATCTCTGCCCAAGGGCACCAAAGGTTACCTGTCTGGCCTGATCCCACAGAAAAGCTAATGTAGCACTTGCTAAGAGAGAAAGATATCAGACCACCAAGTGCATCACAGCTTGCTGCTCATGGGCCTTATCAGGCAAAGAGTTCAAGGTTGTTGACGCAGTCACCAAAACTCCCAGATCTCAATCCGATATGCTGGACAAACAAGTCTATTCCATGGAAGCCCCACCTTGCAACCCACAGCACTTAAAGGATCTGCTGCTAATGTTCTGGTGCCAGAGGTCTTGTGGAGTCATGCCTCGAGGGCTCAGAATTGTTTTGGGTGGCACTTGGGGAATTTTAATCCTAGGTGGTTTTAATGTTAATGGTTTTTATGGTGTTGTGGCTGATCGATGTACTTCTGTCTGGACAACAATGATGAACAATGGTCTGGTTTTACCCTACTCTGTGATGTGACTCAAAATGTAACAAATATAAAGATAAAAGCATTGACTTCCTGGTGAGTTGAAAGCCATTAGGCCTACATTTATTTTTATTTTTTTGTTGGTCGATAGCATTACTAGGGAAGTTATTGACAGATAATAATTAATAACTTTATACCACAGAGAATAACCTACCTGAATAAAAAAACATAATTTACTTTTGTACAGAATGTCTCCTCTTTGTGAACATTATTTAGAGGTGTGTTCTCTCCAATCAGTGTAGCTGGACATCACCATACACTTTCTCCAGTGTCTACAAGGTTAATATTACCTCTGCACTGGTTTTGTGTCATATCAGAGCCAAAGCATCTTCATTCTTTGCTTCATGTTCCTCATCACATTATTTCCATACAGCAATCATGCATGAGATAAATATAATTGTAATTACGTATGTGTCTATGGTTCTCTGAACCCCAGATCAGTGCTTAAATTCCTAGTTCTTTGGAATTGGAGCTAGGGAGAAGGTTCTACAGATGTGCATCATATACAATATCACTATGTTCCACAATGTGGCAGATCTCACCATGCACGCCCATAGAAGGATGTATCCAGGAGTCCAGCACTGTAGATACACACAGAAGCGCTGTTCAATAGGCAAGCATATTTATTCCTTTGCATCTCATGCTTGTGTTAACAAAGTGTCCGAAAATAGAACTGAACCTGCTTCTCTCCAAGTATGATTCAGAATAGCAGAAAGTAGCAAAGGTTGCAATTACCACCTTGAAAATAAAACTTACATTGTCTACGTCAGCAGGTGAAAGACGTTAGGGTTTTAGAGTTGACAGAGGTCATTCATTTTCTGACTGCATACAGTATGCCTTGCTTAAAGGAGGAGGGATAAAAATACTGCCTGCAACACACACGTTGCTGTGGCAATGAAAGAACGATGCAGGGCCACTGGCGAAAGCAAGGGCATTGACAACCTCTCATTGCGCACGCACAGGTTGCCGTTGTTCTGACCCTTTCCATCTGAAGTGAGCAGAGAGTTGTAACAGGAGATATCCTCACACACACACTAACAAAAGCATACACACAGGGAGGTTAAGAGATCTATTTGATGACAAATAAACAAATATGTCATGGTTTGAAGCAGAAAATGTGTCTGTTTTTCTACGGAAGATTAAAGTAGCAGGAAGTCTGAAACTTCCTGGACTTTTCTACGAAGTTCCACAAAGTCTGAGATTGGGTTATTAATTCAACAATGAATTTTCTGCACACTTGAGTTTTGAACCCTGTTTAATGAATGTGGTCTCTGGCATTTTTAAAAGCAAACGCTATTGGCTAAATTTATTATATGATTATTTTTTTTGTAATAGACAGAATTTCCATCTACAGCAGGATAATATTTTCATGTAGATTTGCACTTGAAGGTGAAAACGTTGAAACAAGCCACTGCAGTCGAAATTTCTCCACACGCCCCTCCATAAACACTCACTTTTATAGCAATGTGCTGGCACCACATTTACACTTTAATAGCCTGCAGTGCAGAGTGGTTTTCTCCCTATTTTTTCTTGTAATAGGGAGATGGAGTGTGACTCCCTCTTATACAAATTTACTCTAAAAGATCACACCGTATTTTTTTCTTCTTAAAAATATTAGAATACTGATTCATACACTGTATTTCCTGACGTGCTGAAAGTCTGGGTCGGTTAAAAGAATCCTTTTTAGGATGAAATGCCTCACTAGCTTTCTGTTTGTATTTAATTATATTGTGGCTCTCTCTGTGTGTGTAGCACTCTTTTGTAAGTAATAAATACAGCATTAAGCTGTAATGATATAGCCCACATAAAACTAGACAGAAAAGGAAGGCTGTAAGATGAGCCCCAAACCACCTCTCATCTCTACTCAAGATAAAAACAGCAATATGAAAAGGATATATTAGGAACTGAATAGCCAAGCTATGTGCCGCCCACAGAGAAACTCTGAATATCCGATGCGTTCCCACAGTACTTTCATTTCATGAACAGAAAAACTTTTATTCTTAGATAAACTGATTTTAACAGCTACAGAAATATGACAAGATTAGAACTACTGCAAGGCAAGCCATCCACATCAGATAATTTTACTCATAACAAACATGGATTACTTTGGATTTTTTTGTGTACTCGGGTATAACAGCATCAGCAATCATCATAAGAAAATTACACAGAAAGGTACGAAGAAGCAGCACTTGCACTGATTTATTTCAAGCCCAGACTCGAAATTCTTGTGTATTCTTATTGACAGTTGAATCAGTTGATTAGATGATCCAGTGTGTTCAAACAGTAAAAAGTCAGAAATTAAGGGAAAAAATCTGCAACAACCCAAGTGTGTAGAATATACACTATAGAAAGTACAATAACCTAACCCCATAACACTGATTATCAATTATATACCAGTAAACTGTTAACAGGATCACAGGCACAAAAGGCTCATGCCTGCGCATGAAAGGACAGTCTGTCCTGTCTGATCCCACAGAAAAGCCAATACAGCACTGTCAATACTGGCCATGATAGAAAGGTATCAGAACACCCTGAAGCACCCCTGAAGGTTGTTGATCTGGCCTCCAAATCTGGTTGATCACCCATGGACGGCACTGGACAAAAAAGACTGATCTATGGAGTCCCCACTCACCAACGCTCAGCACCCAAAGCATTCTCTGCTTACGTCTGTGTGCCAGACATCAAAGCACACTCCTAGAGGTCTTGTGGAGTCATGCGCCAAGGGGCTAGAGTGGCCCCAGCAATAGAATGGGATTGTACACAATATTGGGCTTATTGTTTTAATGTTACGGCTGATCGGTGTACGTTGTAAATAATAAATTAAATATTATAATATGTACCCCCGCCTTGTGCCCTGTCTCTTGTTATCTCAGGATAAGTGGTATAGAAGAGGAATAAATGAATGAATGAATATTACAGTAAATGTACCTTTACTTTAATTGGTTCCTGACTTGGGACACTTGGACACTATAAATTTATATCTTAATTTGGACTGCTATTTTTAGCCACAAGTCCCTGGTGGGTTTAATAAAAGTTAAGGCAATTCTATCATTGATGCTTTAAAATTACATTAGACTTTAGACAGGTTAAGCATGTATTATACAAACAATGTACAAATTGCACAAAAGAACAGATGACAGGTTTGTTCAAAAGAGTTACAACTTTTCTATTTACTATATTTGGTACTTTTCTATTTAATATATTTGTTATTTCTGGCGGTATGCACCCGGTAGAACATAATGGATTTGAAACATTATTTTTATCATTTCCGTTTCTGAGATGATGTGATATAACACATTGCACAACCCCTAATAATCTCACTGTCAAACTATTTATTGATTTCAGCTAATATTACATTCAATATTCTTAGAATATTTACAGTACATACACATACTTTTACATTCACCTATTAAATTTTATGGTCTAACAATATATGGTCTAAAAACCATATTAGATAGGAGTTGGTGTAAGACAGCAGAAAGGCAAAACAAGTTTATATTTATTATTTCATCCTAGGATGTGCTTATGTTTTGTACTGTGTGGTTTTAGCCTCCCACTTAACATCATAAGAAAATGCGACCGCCTGAGCTGTCAATTTTGGCATCTGTGTACTCTATATTGTGTTGTGTGCATTTCTTTCTTGTAATATAGATCAGTAAAAGCACAATAGTTTGCAATTTAAAGTCAATTGTAGTAAAGTCACATGTTCTATCATACAAAGACACAGTCACTGACTTCTTTCATCATCATCCTTTTGGCAGTCTACTATATATATCTATATATATGTAGTACTGTGCAAAATTAGTACAGTCAATTTCTTATAAAACTGCACAAATCTGTGTCTAAAACTCTTGATCTAAACAATGGGTTTTCGCTCCAAATATTGACTGTTTATTTTATTACTCTTTATTGCTCTTTATAGAAGTTTCTTTTATGCAGAAATGTTTTCAA
>JAQMYJ010000009.1:18804891-18819134 GCA_030014305.1 Clarias laeviceps
TGCATATCTTCTCCTGTAATGTTATTTATTTATTCATTTTTAAGTTATATATGGAAATACTGAATTATTTTGTATGCAATTATGCAGACATAATAAACATATATAACAAAATTGGTACAGTATATAATATGGAGCCTAGGACTTTTGCACAGTACTGTATACATACTGTATATATCTACATGAGATAACTGGTTGAAGTACCTACATCAAAAACTTACAGTACAAAGAATGTAACAATATTAACAGGAATTCTATATATACATTATATATCCAATATACTGTATACTAGGCTGTATATGCTACAGTATAGTATTTTTGATATAGTATGACAATTTTGAACTGAACAAAACAGTTATAAATGATATGCATGATATGTATGTTTTGAGTTTGTTGTACCAGTGTGTTATTATAATGAGCCTCAGCAGGATCTGAGAGTGAATTACTGAAGGCTGTTAATAATAAGACACCTGTTCTTTTAATCAGCATAAAAAAAACATTTAATTCAATGAATACCTGTAGAGAACAGAGTTTTTAGAGGACAATATTTAAGTTGATTTTGGCTGACTTTCTATCACATTAGGCATCACTTTTTCTCCCTCTTACCATAACCCCCCCCCCCCTCAACCCCCACACACACACAGTTTTGTCCTGTCTTTCTGCCCCTCTCTCGCCCCTTCTCTCTACTTCCTCTGTCATTACTCCTCCTCCACATCCAGAGGCCTGGCTGCCTCTGTCTCCATGACAATTGTTTGTCTCCCTCCAATCGTTATGAGATGCAGATCCTCTGTGGAGGAGTGGACGTACAGCCTTATCGCCATCACACATCCAGCAAGCCTGACCCACTATCTCCACTTACCCATCCCAAATGGGTAATCCACTACAGCCATGATAACACAGTGCCACCCTGTCTTTCTTGCACAGAAATTATTCATGATAACAAATGTATTGTAAGTACAATGCATGTAAAAACTTGCCTGAGCTCAGATTTTTTGCATGTCAGTATATTTACAGTTGCATGTAGAAGTGACCTTTAAGCATCTATTGGGGGAAAAAAAGGTGAAGGTCCAAGTATACCATAATGCTAAAATTTCTGTTTATGGAAGGTGCCAGAGATAGTGGGACCAGTTGAGCAGTGCACGAGAATCAGACAGAGCGTGGTGCAATTTGAGAGAGGCATAAGGTAGTTGAGTGCTGGTCAGTTTTGACTTTGTAAGGAGGCACCAGTGTTTTAAAACTGATATGTGCAGCTATGGGAAGACAGAGCGTAAGCACAGTATGATGTGTGCAGAGAGAAGTTGATATGTGAGAGTTGTCTAGGGCGATCAAAAGATTCTGACATGGGGATAAGTCGCTTGAGGTGAATAGCAGTTGAGTTTTGCTAGGATTAGACTTTAGCTGATGACCTGTCATCCATGATGAGATATCTGCTAGAAATGCTGAGATCTGAGCATGAACATAAGTGTTTTGGGCTGGGCGGGGGAGATAAGATGAGCGCGCCATTCATATTGCATTGATATGGAAACCTATGTGAGGTGTACATGACACCAAAAGACCAAGAGATCGAGACAGAGAATATAGGAGACAACAGAGGAGGACCAAGTAGTGAATCTTGTTGTACACCACTGAAAGTCTGCATGATGCAATTGTAGAGCCCCTCCATGTCACCTGATATGACCAACCCCCTAGGTAAGAAGCAAACTACTGTCATGCTGTGCTACAAATTCTATGATTCACTGATATGGACAAGAGTGTCTTGTGATTGACTGTGTCAAGTTCTGCAAAAAGGTTGAGGAGGATAAGGATTGATAATTTGGTTGATCTACTGTAGCATCATGGAGATTCTCAGTGACAGACAAAAGGCCAGTTTCTTTGGAATGGACTGTCTATAAGGCAGACTGAGAAAAGTGAAATAATACCAGACAGTAGTGGTTGATGTCTGGGGGTCCAGGAATCCAGGAATAACCCTTTATATGACCATATGCAATGGTGTCATTAATGATAGTAATGATGAACCAGAAGGGGTCTTATGAGATGGTGTAAAGGTGGTCTTGTGGAGGGGATTGGCTCCAGTGACCATGAGGTACAGTAGTAGATCATTACAGGACACCATGACTTGCATGATCTCTTCTGTTCTGCAGGGTACAAGCGCACCCACTCACACACTATAGGAAAGTTGGAAATGCCAGTTAGTCAAATATTCAGGTCTTTGGACTATGGGAGGAAACTGGCGGAATTGGAGGAAACCCAGCAACCAAGGGGAGAACATGCAAACTCAGACCCATAGGTAGGACTCGAGAAGCTGTGAGGCCACAATGCAATGACACCATGCCACCATTACTCAAATACGTATATATAGTTCTTATTTAAATTTCTCAGTTTGCTCATGGTCCACAAGTCCATTTTTTTGTCTCAATGTGGCTTAGTGCTTAGCACCATGAACCTTTTCCTCTGGTCTGTGTGCATGTTTACATGTTCTTCCTGTGCTTTGTGGGTTTCATCATGCATGTACTGTAGTCTGATTGGCATTTGCAAATTCCTTGAAGTGTGTGAGTACAGTATGTTTGTGTGTGCTTGGGATTGCAAGAGGTTGTGTTCTCAGCAATGTAACTTCTCTTCACAGCAATGTGTGTTGGCTTGCAGTCATAAGTCATTGCAATCAAATATCAGTAGTGATCAGGTGTGATGACAGTTTTATTTAAATATTTTAAAATAGGATTACAGTATTGGAGTAGAACTGGCACAGAGATGTACTGTATGTTACATCATAACTGAGGTGTTTTGTCAACTTGCAAATGATTCCTGATGCCATAAAGGTTTATAATAACTTATGTCAGTTATAAGCAAGGGCTTATGTAGGTGTAATGAATATCATGAATGACACACTTAATTAGGTTTTTCCACTACTATGCTACAACACACCTACAGTATTTATTGTTTTTCACTGGTTTTACGACAGAAGGTCTTCATCAGTATTTCCTCTGTTATATATTGGCTTTATGGTGAAGTAATGGTTAGCACTGTGGCATTGTGGCCTCGCACCTCCAGGGTCAAGGATTCCCACATTGGGTCTGTGTGCGTGGAGTTTGCATGTTCTCACCGTGTTTCCTCTGGGTACTCCGGCTAATTGGTCTTCCAAAATTGCCAGGAGTGTGTGAATGAGTGCGTGATGTGTGTGTGCATGGATTGGCACCCTGTCCAGGATGTACTCCAAAGTTTCCTGGGATAGTTTCCAGGCTTCCTGCTACCCAGTATAGGATAAGCAGTATTGAAGAATGAATGAATAATGATAATTTACTAAAGATAATGATATTTGCTAGTACTGACTTCCCCAAGGAAATATAAGTCAGTTCCTTTTGTACCATATAAAACAAAAAAAATGTAATATACTTGGATTTTATTGCAGATGCAAGGTTTGAATTGCCATATCGGGAATGAGATGTGTTTTGTGAATCACTTTGGTAAGCACACCTCTGATTTCAAATGTATCCTCAAAGCACTTACAATAGCAAAGCATCCATTCTAAATGTGCTTGATACTCATTTCTGCTTTTCTGTCTCATTGGGCTCTTCTAAAAACAAATAAATTGGCGGAAATTAAGCCGAACCTTCATTTGTAATGAGAAGGGTTGAATTGGAGACAATTTAAATGAGTAAGATTAATGCAAGCATAACATACTGGACATTAACACACACCAATAAGAGGATAAACAGTCTCTGTATGGTTCTGGCCTTTGAATTATTAAAATCAGATTAAACAGAGGGGGCGAATGGGTAAAATGATGGAGAGCTATTGTTGTTGTTTTGACACTGAAGTGGCCAGACCGGCATTTACAGACAGATTTAGTGCTTTGAGACACTTGAGATTTGGCCTGTGGATACACTGGAGAGTAATCGAGGGCCTAATTACTGTAGCACGCTCTGATATGGATTTGGTTATTATTTGTGTGATTTAACATGCTGGACCAAATGAAAGAATGTGCATGAATTAACTGAATATGTGCCAGCAATGACACATAATCATATTCAATTCAATTCAATTTGATTTTATTTATATAGCATTGTTAATAATGATCATTGTCTCAAAGCAGCTTCTCAGAATTAAATAAAAATTGTGGAAATATGTATGAGATGTGAGAAAATTGTGTATAAATCATAATGCTCATGACGTCGCCATATTGCAGAGGGCAATGGAAGTATAGAAAGAAACCTTGAGAGGAACCAGACTCAACATCCTCCCATCAACAGACGCCCATCCTCATTTGTGTCATAACAGACATCAAGAATTATTTTGCAGACATACTGTATGTTAGGCAGCTGGAAGTTCAATATAGAAGATTAACATGGAGTCCAGTTCGGCACCAGGATGAGTCAGACAGGTGCAGAGGGCAGAGGGGGCCAGGATCACTGGGAGGTCAGGAGCAGTATGTGTAGCTCCTAACTATCACAAAGCAGAATCCAGCTGGAGGTGGTCTTTCTTTGGATGCCCCTAGATCCTAGCAGACCTAGTTGGTCTCTGTCTACTGGAGCGGGCACAATCTCCAGATGCCTCAGGAAAGAACTGGTGAAAATGTACTAGGTTATGGGATACATTCTCCATATCCCAGGCTAAAGAGATATGTCTTATGTCTACTTTTAAACTGGGAGACTGTGTCTGAGCCTCGAACACCATCAGGAAGGCTATTTCAAAGCTTAGTAGCTAAATATGAAAATGCTCTACCCCCTTTTGTAGACTTTGATATTCTGGGAACTACAGTATCAGAAATCCAGAGTTTTGTGATCTTAAGGAGTGTGGAGGATTGTAACGTGTCAGAAGACTGGCTAGTGTATCAGTCCCATGTTATAGCGATGAGACTATGAACAGTTTTTGTACCCTTAGATCTTATTAGAGCAGTCAATTTAATTTACAGAACTTTACTGTTTTTTCTTTATCATCTATATCTGAAGCGTAATCAGCCAAGCATATCAGTTATGCAAGTTAAATTATAGACCAGTAAAAAATGAATTACATTAGGTTAAAGGAATGGTGTGCTTGGCTGTTCATTCCTCTGTGTTGCATTGCTAACAAGGAAATACCAGCAGGCTAAGAGGAAAAAACTAATTTTACCACAAAACCCCTAACATATATCAGTGGATGGGATAGCTCCTTGCTAACATAAATAAAAAATACATATATTAGATTGAATGAACTGGTATTTGTCTGTAATTTGCAAAACAATTTTCATGACAAAATTGACGTAAAGATCCTGTCAGCAGTCTCATCCTCTGAGAGGCACTCAAGATTCACCCTGAATGAGATGCCAGTCCAACACCAAGTATACACACAAGTATACACACAAGTATACACACAAGTATACACACATACACATGCACACACACACACACACACACACACACAACAAAGCTCAGAATCTAACCAGGGATTCTGCTAGTTATGCGTGGGTCCTGAAGGAGTTGGCTATAGAGGCTGACTCTTCTATATGAATTTTTTTTGTCTATTTTTTCTTCTTTCTTTCTCTTTTGTTTTTGTTGTAAAAACATTTGATGCTGCTTCTTTGACAATAATAACTTGCTTTTTTATATGTTATAGTATATGGCACATCATGTTCTGTATTGAGTTTGATTTGAACTTGCATTTTTAATAGTTTATTTGTTTTATTATTTGTTTTATTATTTTATTGTATATATATATACAATAAAATAATAAAATCAGTAGCATTAGAATTGTTAAAAATGAGACTATGCACAGCTTTTGTACCCTCAGATCATATTAGGGAACTCTATTTAATCTACAGAACGTTACGTTTTTTTCTGTAATCAGTTATCAAGTTAAAACCATCGGAATGCACTTTGTTTAGCGTTTGTAGCAAAACATCAATTTACTGCATGAACAAAACATTTATTACACATACTTCATGTAATAGTGTTGGATGTTTGTACATTAATGAGTTAATCATGTAAAATAACGGCATTCTGGAATTTGTAAAGTTTAGTCTAATAATATAATGTAATCATTTAAATGATAGAGGTGCAAGCATAGCACTCATACAGTATGTCAAAACATTGCTAAATTTATCTAAAATATAAAAGCCAGAAATAGAACTAAATGAAGACCCATTTGAGAGCTGAAAGAGCTCTCTCTTATTGCTGAGCCAAATGATCTGGCTTTCTAAAAAAGAGCGGAATTCCCATCACTAGACCCTGGAGCTGTGAGGCAGCGCTAAACAACCATCCCAATGAGCAACTGTGAGCAACTGCTCATCAAAAAAAGATCTGAGCAACATCACAGTATGTATCTTCTGGTGTTACATAACTGATTGGTTTCTTTTTGTTTTCTCTTGGCTAACAAGACCAAGGCTTATAAATTCACAATTGATTTAGAGCAGCTACTAATCACTTCATTAATTTATGCATTATTAATAATAATTTATATATTGATTGCATTTTTTTGTAAACAGTTGGTTCCATTGATTTTACTATATATTAATCATTACTGTTTTTATACACATTAAACACGTAATTATTATTATTATTATTTACATACTTACAAGCTATCTGATATAGCTCTTAAAACCAAGAGTCAGTTTGTGGTTTTTAAATAAATATACAGTATATAGGCACAACTGTATACTGTATACTTTCTCTCTCTCTCTATTAGTAGTTTATATAAGAACTTAATGGCTTGAAAATTAACATGGTCTTAAATGAGTGATTATGAGAGAAACATTTTCTTGCTTGAAAACACAACCCATGTGATAAAGCAATGTATTTAAAACCCTTAAGATGTAAGCCGAACAGATCAGTGCCAGAAACACAGCATAGGTCAATGACAAATATATATAGAAATATATACAATATACAATATGACCTATGCTGTGTTTCTGAAAATGAAAATGTTTCTCTCATAATCACTTATTTAAAACCATGTTAATTTTCAAGCCATTAAGTTCTCATATAAACTACAAATCTTTTGACCAAAGTACCACAAGATGATGTTTTCAGCAAGGCCTGGAAAAGACCATACAGTAAATATAAATGGTCATGATGATTCAATCCATAATTCAGTCAGGAATATTATGCATAAACTGTTTCTTACATTTCCAAAATGACTGATTAGAAATCAAAGTACATTAATATGATGTGTGCTTCCATTAACATTCAAATGTGTTTAAGTTTAAGCAAGGTTATATATCACGCCACAGTGTAACACATAACACAGTCTGACTAATAGCCTGTAATGAAATTTGTTGCAAAGTATTTTTATTACTGATTTGATAAAGTGACCATAAAGGCAAAGTAGGAGCAAATTAGTTTTTTTTTTTTCATCCTGTGTCATTTCCCCTTCAGTGAATTATCTTTTTTGCTGAGTGTATTTTATGCACATCTGCACTAAACAAAAACAGAATGTAAAAACAACTGGAAACACAATATCCCTGACTGAATGATGGTTATTAATCACTGAGTATCAAGTTGTTCTAACATATCCGTTTTCCTAGATGTACATGACAACACCTATCACCATATAACAAGCTGTTTGTTTGTGATATGCAGGCCTGTTTGACTCCAGTGCATATCAGGTTGAAACATCTTTTACACAGCTCGTTGTGATGCACTCAGCTCCAATTCAGGCTACACTAAAAGAAACCCTCGGTCATAAAGGGGGTTGGAGACAAGCAAGCTGAGTGAGCACTGGCAGGTGCTCCATTATGTCATGTAAGCCACTTCACTCTACAATAATGACCCACGTAGGCTGATTAGTCATATTTAATAGCACAGCTACACCTCCCCCAACCCTGGCCTCTGGCTGTCTCTTATTAACATGGTCACACTAACTACATTACTGGCTGTCTGAATATGGATGTGAAAAAGCTTCTAGCAGGTTCTGGAATGAACATTTCACATGGGTTTCGTAGTACTGTAAATGACATTTTAATATAAAATCGAGCTGCTCAAGGATGTTGCATTTTTTTTATTATTATTATTGTAAAAGATTTTAGACGGAATTAAAATATAAATTTTCTGCCTGGTGTAGCCAGCCATCGTATTACCATCTTATACATTTCTGATGATATACATACAGTACAGTATTTAACATAAACACAAATGTTTACCATTCTGTCCTTAATTTAAATATTTTAGTATACCACTGTAGCATCATCTTTGATATGTTGATATTAATAGTGTATATAAATATGTCTATAAAGGTGAGTCAAAAATGATCCGCACTCCGGTTCTATTACGACTTCTGTCTTATCAGCGCTTCCTGTTCAAGGCTGCCGTTGTGAGTCACTGCTGTGCAGGTGTGAATGTATTACATCAGTTCATTTGAAACTATGGTGTAAGCAAAAATGGATGCCCCACTTGTGGTTTGCACAAAAGAAGATCATCATGCAGTCATTTGTTGATGACGAAAACATCTTTAACCAAGAAAAAGTTCAAAAATCAACCATCAGCTGGAAAATTGATGCTTACAGTTTTCTGGGATTCTCAAGGGCCAGTATTGGAACATGATCAGGAAAAGGTTCAACAATCAACAGTGTCGTTACAGTGAGACGAGCTGAAGACTAAACTTCGGATGAAATTTCTGAGGACTGCTATCCAGGGGCGTTGTGATCTTGTATGACAGTGAATGTCTGCACACTTCTGCACACTGTAGACACTCTGCACAGAGTTAGTTTTAAGATGTTAAAGCATCCTCCCTATAGTCTTGAACTCGCTCAATCGGACTTTCATCTGTTTGGTCTCCTGAAATCAGCCCTACAAGGATTAAAGTTCATTTAGAAATTGTCAAAGAAAAAAGCCAAGGTACAGAATGAAAATATCATATATGATGCCTGGTTCACATCAAATCAATAATTTTCTACACTGGACAATTTTTATTATTTAATTTCTTTTTTTTGTGTGTGTTTTTTTTTTTTTGTATAGTTCATACAAGTTTGCATATGTATGCACTATATATGTTCAATCATTTCATGCATCAGCATTTTTACAACAACATTAAGAAAGTAAGTGATCTGGATTCAGGATGAAATGCAGAGCTATATTTATTTTCAGATTTATTTACAGTAATATATAAACTTGTAGGCACACATGATGATTTACAGGCAGTTCATTAAAACAATATTACATTATTTTATACCATATTCAATGTACAAATCTGTCATAACAAACAACAGGTTTTGTCAACTTCATCAGTGAAGTCTATGATCATTCCTTACCTACTGTAAGTAACACATACCATCAACTTTTACTGGCACTTTGGTTGGTGCCTGTAACTAAAATGTTATATAGAGAATATATTTTAACTACTGCAACAGCATTTAGTCTAGTGTCATTCTTTTACTTTTTGTTACACCCATACTAGTGTCATTCCTGTGACTACATATCACTGAAATAAACATCACACTGTATGTGTAAAGAAAGACAGACAGCCAAAGCAGGAAGATGTAAATGCTAGCTGTAAAGCCAGTTCCTATCATTATTATTACAAGACCCATCATGCTAAATCTATAAATATATATTCATCCTCTCATAAATGTTAGAGAGAGGCTATTTGACTCTAGGCCTATGGGAAACATATCTGGGTGCTTGTTAATTATGGTGCATGGTTTTGTTAGTTAGTTTTGCGCAGTCGTTATCTGAAGCGCTGTCCTGCTGATGCAAGAGTCATGCAATCCTGCTGTAAAGCTTTATATATAGTTTATAAAATATTATCAGTTTCATCAGACCGTTCCACTTAATCAGTCACCACATGCTCCAATCGCAAAGGCCACTTTCTGATCTCATAAAATAGAATAACATTATTATTTTGTTAAATGGACTGACCTTTTAAATCCACATTCAGTAACAAACTCAGAATACTGGCACGCAAGATTATTATCCCGCCAAATGAGGTATCCAGGATAAAGCACATCTGCCATTTTTTTAAATGAATTACTATTTTAAAAAGCAATGGAGAAATTTAAGATTCATGATTTATTGTATATGCCTTTGGTAAGTGTGTCCTTGATGAACATACACACATGGGTCATGATTGATAACTCAAGCTTGTCTGTAAACACGTCGAGTACTCTCGGTTTGGAAATCAGCATCTGTAACCCTTAAATAAAGGCACTGACTCAAGCTTATTGATTTGAATCAAATGAAGCGGACATATCTTCGACAGAACAAGATCTGTCTTTGGTAAGATATGTGCTAGAATATACTGTATGCTGTTCGTCATTTCTTGATAAATGCCCATCTATCTAGTGAACACCGTTTGGTAAAATTTAAAGACATGACATTCCTATTGCTGTTATTTTCTGAGATTTCAGGCAATAAGGCCTAATTTGGAAAAGTTCAACTGAAGGTATTCTGTGTACACTATTAAATAATAGTAATAATAATAATAATATTACAAAATGTATGCAATATAAAGAACCCATGTCTTTACTGTTAAAACAAAAACCTTTAGATTACTTCCTGCATTGTTGTGACAGGTTATAACTACAAGAGAGAAAGCCATGAAAATATAACTGTCAAAATAAATGTAATTGCAGTATATGACTTAGTAAACTGTTAAAGGGTAACCTTATACCATTTAATTTGTACTGTCTGTAGAAGAGACCAGAAGTCAGCAGCTTATTTGTTTTTCCACACATTTCATTTTTCAGATCTATTCAAAATACTTAAATCTGTAACAGGTATACATATTGCTTTGTATAGCATCCATCTCATGGGTAAATTATTTGAATTGATGTCAAAACTTCCACCTTCCTCTATACTTCCATTCTTCCAAGTCTCATGACTTTATGGGTTATTCACAGAAACTATTACTACCGTATCCATGAAGCTTGAAGTTATACCTGAACTTTGCTGTATGAGCGCGTGAGAGTGGTGGCAAATAATTAAACACATGCCATCACATACTAACATCTGGTGCCAACTTGCAAGATTGTGAGACTGAATCCAATTTGAAACAAGATTAGGGAATAAAGTCTTTTAGAGCAGCACGGGTTAAAAGCGCCGGAATTTTAAAATGGTTTTCCGAGGTTTTTTTCTTTTCTTTTTTTTTTTTTTTGTTAATTGACTGTCTCCGACTGGTGAACTCCAACAATCCCTTCACTCAAAAAGTTTTCTGTCCCAGGACAAATTGTTATGATTATACGTGCAAATCTTTGTGACATGTGAAAGGTGTTAGCGGGGACTGCTACTTTGTGAAAGCTTGAATGTCCTTAGTTTCCCTCTACCCGATTCCAGACAGGTCCTCTTTTTGACACCTCACATGACAACACACTTTCCCTTAAGCTTCTCAGCCCGTTTCTGTTGCTTGTTCTTTTTGCCGTCGATCTGGAGACTGACAGTTCTGCGCTTCTCCAGGTTCAGCAGCTCCTGAAAAAGCTCTTTTACGTTGTGATTGGTTTTGGCTGAAGTCTCCATGAAGGCGCATTTCCATCTCTTGGACATTGCCTCGCCATCGCTGGTCTCCACCTCGCGACCACTGGCCTCATCGTTTTTGTTGCCCACCAGCATGATAGGAATACTCTCAACGTCACCTTTGATCTGGCAGATCTGTTCAAAGATGGGCTTCAGCTCCTCCAGAGACTGCTTGCTTGTGATAGAGTAGACCAGGATGAAGGCATGACCCTTTGAGATGGACAGGCGTTGCATGGCAGGGAACTGATGACTGCCAGTGGTGTCTGTGATCTGAAGAGTGCAGATGCTCTTGTCACAGCTGATTACCTGCCTGTATGTGTCCTCAATGGTGGGGATGTAGCTCTCTCGGAAAGTTCCCTTCACAAAGCGCAGGACCAGGGAGCTCTTCCCGACCCCGCCAGCGCCGAACACAACCACACGGTAATCGTTGCTCTGCTCTGGCATTGTTCTTTATGGAATCTATAACACAAAAATGTGAAATTAGTTCATAGTAAGCAGGTTTTCCATTCATCCATCTAGGACCCTCTGTAGTCCAACTAGGGACCGTGGAGACCAAGGGTCACCATTGTATCTATTGCCATTTTTACAACCTCTGGTCACTGTTCACACACTACTTACAAGTTATGAACACCAATTAGCCTAATCTGCATGTCTGTGGGCTGTGGGAGGAAACCGGAGCTTTGTGCACTGGGGCATATTCATGTTGGAATAGAATGAGCCTCCCCAAACTGTTGCCACAAAGTTGGAAGAATAGAGTTGTCCAAGAAGTCTAATACTTTGCCAAATACTTCTGTCTATATAGTCAGCAGGTTTTCCATCCATCCATCTAGGAACCTCTGTAGTCCAACTAGGGACTATGGAAACCAGTGGTCGACAATGTATTTATTGCCATTTTTACAACCCCTGGTCACCATTCACACAATACAGGCAATTCGGGAACGCCAATTAGTCTAATGTGCATGTCTTTGGACTGTGGGAGAAAACCGGAGCACTTGGAGGAAACCCACCAAGCACAGGGAGATCATGCAAACTACATGCACACAGACCCCAAGGCGAGCATCAAACCCGGACCCTGGAGGTGCAAAGCGACAGTGCTAACCACTAAGCAACTGTGCTCATAAGCTCATAAGCAGTTGCATTTAAAAAATGATTCTTGGGCATGAAGATAACCTATTCTGGTTTGTTATAAAGCAAATCTAGTTAGGACATCTGAAGGGATATTGTACCCAGCGGACAGTGGTCTACACGTGCAAAACCAAACCCTCTATTCCAGACTGCTGTAGGACAGAGGGGGAGAAAAAAACAGGCTATATAACGCCATGCGTCAACCTACTGTAGCTGCATTAACATATAGACTGGATGCGGACCACGCGCTCCAGGACAATTTATACTCCTTAACAAGAACATCTTAAAGTTTGGTGCTGTTTTTTTCCTCCAAAACACGCTATTTGGGTTATATGGAAAAAAAGAAGGGTTAATGCGTAGAAAGCGTGTTTATTCAGCAGAAACGCGGCTCATGGCTCACGGTCCGTCTTATCGTTTAATGATAAGAGCAGCACAGAGAGAGAGAGAGAGAGAGAGAGCACCAGCCCTTTGTACAGACTCATAAATAACATGATCACTTATACTGCGCAATAGGGAACATTATATCGCTTAGAATAAGATACCGCGTGTTTGTTTTGGGGTTGTTGTTTTTTTTTTCGCAATGCACAAAGCGGTGATGCGAAAGCGCTGCTGATGCAGACAGGATGCAGGAGCGAATACAGCAAGCAGAAGAGCATCATATATAAAGTAAGTACCTCTGTCTATTTCCTTTGCATCTTTATTCCCTCGATTATACAGGGTATCCCTTGTAGTCATTATTGTTATTTATTATTTTTGCACGCAACAAATACATGCCCCAAGTAAAACTACTCACCTTAAAACACAGACGGAAAAAAAAAGGTTACGTTTATGCCCCTTTGATCATGTCGGAGCATGTGATATAGAGACGTTAAAATCGCAGCTGTCGTCCTCTGAAGCTGCACCGACACTGAAAGTCCATAGGATCGCTCAGGATCACTTTTATAGACGCGACAGCACGCGCGCGCGCGCGTGCCGCCTCGTTCTCGGTGACGTCAGGCGGAATCTCACCGCATCATAACTCCGCCCACTTTTCTCAGCAACAAGAAAGCCCCCAGCGCGTGGGCTGCACCGAGAAGCCATCGGCTGAACACCTGTCTGATAATCTGAATTCTTTAAGGAAATGCAGTGCTGTCTGTTATCATCACAGAATTAATAAAAAAAAAAAAGTCTTCTCATGGGGAAATCCCCTGACGTCATTAAATGATAAGATTCGAATGTAAATAGTGTGTAGCTGACATGTATCCAGGGGTCTGTATGGGTCAGGGGTAGCTCAGTGGTTAAGGCATTGGACTACGGTTCGGAAGATCCCAGGTTCAAACCACCACAACCACCAAGTTGCCACTGTCGGGCCCTTATCCCTCAACTGCTCAGATTTGTAATGAGATAAAAATGTAAGTTGCTCTGGATAAGAGTGTCTGCCAAATGCCCAAATGTAAATGTATCCAAGTGACAGGTGATGCGGGACTTACTCATTCACTGCATACAGGGTCGTCCTTGCTGCATACAGGGTCACACACATACTGTACTGTACATGCACACATTCACACACTATAATTGGAATGCCAATTAGCCTAATCTGCAAGTGGGTCATGTGACACATCAAACTTATTGGGAATTTCACAAGAAAAACAATGGTTTTAACGTAACTTTATTCTTTCATGAGTTATTTACAAGTTTATTAATTAAGTTATAAAATGTTATAAATAA
>JAQMYJ010000009.1:18819234-18831447 GCA_030014305.1 Clarias laeviceps
GCCACAAACAGGAAGTTAATATCACCAACCATTCCCATTTTATTAAGGTATATCCATATAAATGGCCCACCCTGTATTATTCATACACATGGTAAACACCACTCCTGACTAAAGCAGATATTTATTGTCCACCTACTCTATAGGTAAACTTTATTTATTTATTTATACTGCAGTATGTTGCACAAAATATTACCACTTCACTTCCACTTCCAATCCTTTTTTTTTGTTGCTATCTTCAAGGGCATATCTTTCGTAGATATATTGTGCTATTACATGATAAGTTTACATACCTATATACTGTACATACATACATAATTAACTTTTAATGAGCCTTTAATGTGATTTTAAGGTACACTATAGGGTACACTATATGCATCTTTCCATGTAAAAAGGACCACCAGTGACAAGGAAAAATACAAATAAGTATCTCCTTTTTATTATTTGGCTGATGAATCATCTCCAGCAGAGTAAATCCACTGAAATTGCAGTAGCCTTATACTGTACATTTACATTTACAGTTATAATGCTCAATGTTACCACCGTTTCTGTTGTAGGCCAGCTTGTGTGTTCATAAATATTTATTTATTTATTTATTTATTATTATTATTATTTTTAGAAAGGTGGCAATGGCACCAGAAGCTACTTGCTTTGTTACTTAGCATTTTTTTTAGAATGCAGGAAACACTTATGGATGAAATACCATGGTTTATTGCTTGTATTGTTTGTAAGGCCAAGAAGAAAGTTTAAGCCAAAGAACAAAAAATATTTAAGACATAAATAGTAATAAGAAATTGGCTGTTGGGAACAGTGGTGATCAGTGATTAGTTGTTTGGAAGAATGGTAATTAATGATTGGTTAGCAAATGGTAATTAGCAATCAGTGATTGGTTATTGATAAGTATGGTGATCTGTGATTGGTCATACTCACAATCATTGGCTCTGCTGTGACAATGACTCTAATGCTATAGAGTCATTATATGACCATATGCTGCCATATACCGTTATATGACTCCATGCTGCTATATACCAATGTTTACATACTGCACAATAATATTCTCACTTTAAGTTTAATTGATTCATATATTCATATTTAGTGGATTTTTTTTCTATTTATTTTTATACCATCTATTTGACCTTCTTCTTCTCCTTCTTTGTTCTTCCTCTTCTACTTTATTAAGCTACATTAGCTATTTATACATTTTATATTTATTTACAGATATTTTATACAATGGTTTACTTGCAGTGTTTTGCACTAATGCACTAATTCCATTTATTATCATGACAACAGTTTTATTTTATGTTATTTGTGGTTTATTGTTTTTCTGTACTACTATGCATGCCTTAAATAGACACCTGGAGATAAATATATTCTTTCAATTGAATTGAATTGAATTGAAAGAGAAGAATGGTGATCAGTGACTAATTGTTAAAACAGAGGCTCTATGGTGCTTTATTAACTTGTAGAGCCAGCAGCTGTTATGTGAGCTGGAGAGAGGTTCATAGGTCATGTTAGTCATTAATGTCTAACATAGTTACATTTTGGCCACACAGGTAAAGTCAATAACGAGTCTAAATATTTTATATTATTTTATATTCTTCAATAAAATCCACTCATGGATGTGGTTGAAGGGTTTCTGACAAATTGTATGCAACAGATTGTGTGCTGCACTCAATAATTGCTCACCTACAGAGCGCAGTTATATCTGACTGCAGTGACAGATTATTTAAATATTAGGATCTGATCGGTTGCTTTTTTTCCTTGCAAATGACTGGAACAGCATGGTGTTAAGATAAAAAAAAATCATAATAATTTTGTGACTATGCATATTTTCAAATATAATTGCTGTACGTTTAACAGATATTGAGGACTGATTCTCACATAAGGCTTCTCTCTGGCTTAAATACTATTGAATTAACAACAATGTATAGACTATTTTAACACTTTTATATAATCCACCTAGCAACAATAAGCTCTTATCAGCTTTTAATCTAAAAACATATTATTTAGAAACTGTCATGACTTATTTAGTAACTACAGTCAAAATGAGATCAAAGGTATTTAGTTGCAAGTGTGAGAAAGAGTCTGTACCTGTAGATTCTCTCTAGGAAGTTTTTAAAATCTTATTTAGTTATATGGTTTACAGAGCCATTTTTATTGACAGTTTCCCAGTGCAATGTTCATGTAGGTCCATCTGGAAGAGATAAATACAGCACTGGGGATTTTGCTGTCCAGTTTAATAATCCTATGACTTCCTGGAAATTGCAAGTGCTTTTTGTGCTTTGCTTGTTCGTCCAATCAGTCTTCTGATTGAAAGACTGTTGACACTGAACAAAAAGATTAATTTTGCCTTGTACTTTTAGCTGGACTTTAAAGAACTTTCAAGCACATAAAAAATGTTATACACATAATTTGTGTAAGTTAATTGTATTAAAAATTGTATATTGTTTTGTCTCACATCACTCAACAATTTCTCAACAATGGACCTCAATATATTTTTGCTCACCTACTGCAGTTGTAAAATATGTAAAAGATTACACCTTATAAAAATTTAACACCTACACCTACCAGTCATACCCACGTATAACATCATAAGATTTTTTTTATTCCTATGGTTATTATTAATATTTAATCGTCTAAGGGTCTAAATATCTTTAATATATTACAGTATACAGGTATTGATATGTTTCTACCTTTAAAGCATTTTCTCATAACCTATAAGGTGTGGAACAGGACCTTGAAGATATCATTTTCATCATCATCATCATCATCATCATCATCATCATCATCATGAGATGCACTGAATGAAGGAAAGCAGGGAAAACACAATGCATTACAAGAGGTTCCTGGTATCTTTTATGCAATGAATGATTTTTATTCATTTAAATACAGTTAATAATTATAAATATAATACTGATTTTTAGTTATGTAGAACCATTTATGAATGAGCTTCCAATTTGCAAAACCTTTAACTTGGTTTCAGAAATGAATAACAAATGTTTGAAGATCTACACCATCAACATATCTAACAGTCATGAAGGTAATTGAAAATAAAAAGAATGATGTTAAATATTAATAGCATAAAAAAATAAATTCTTAGACATGTATTTGGTTGCATTTTGCAGCTTGTTTCTCCTATTTATCTTAAACTGTTCTGCCCTCTATTGGTGACAGACATTTCAAGCCACTAAGGTGTGTGAAGAGCTAAGGTCTGTGGACGTGAGAAATAAAATCACTTCCGGGGCCCCTCGGTCAGCCTTCAGCTCTCTAAATATAGTTTTGGTTTTGAAGACCAGTACCTTTGGATCTTCTCATTGCTTGACAATCTGAATGTGCTTTAGTGTGCAGTGTTTCAACCACAAAGCGTTGTCATGAAAGACGGTGTCAGAGAGCTGTCTCGCACGAAACAATAGCTGAAGAGAGTGAGTTAAATGTCACATAGTTGCAACATGAGACTTGCAATTTACAATGAAACATCTTACTTTCTTATTGAAAATAGGTTAGGTATTCATGTCTAGAATCTTATATATTATATTTGTAAGATATATACAGTGTATAGAGTATGTGTTAAGATTCTAGGGGAAAAGTGTTCAGGGGTTCTGTGGACTGGTTAAAGATTGCCAGTATTTTAAAGTGGACCTACTTAAATCTTTTTTACTGTTTTGTTTTGCATTGTTTTGTTTTATATGGACTACAAATTCAACATAACAATTAAAAATGCAAGCACAGAAAAACAGAAATAATAGTAATGATCCAAAAACTGACAGTATATACAACAAGTCAAACATATTGTAAAAATAATTTTAACAAATTATTTAAAAAGAAAGAGAATAAAATAGCTAGAGTAAGCATACACTTTCTGCTTTACACATGTTCCCACTAGTAGTAAGCCCGTAATAATAGTATGGTAATAGTAGTAGTAGTAGTCGTGATATTACTATTAATAGCAATACTGGTGGTATCATTGTTAACAGTAACAGCCGTAGCACTAAAAGTGATAGTATTTTAATAGCATTAGCAGTAATGGGAATGTTTGTAGTGGTAATGGTAGTACAAGTAGTAGTAATAGTTTGTGAAATTGTGAAAGCAGTTGTAGTAGTAATTGTATCAGTAGGAGTAGTAGTAAGAAGTACTGTAGCTCTAAGAAAGCTTCAGACACTAAAATCCTTGTTTTAAAGGAATGACTGCACTAGGACACCTTTAAATCTATTTATCAACATTGTGCAATACAAACTTAATGTAAAATCATGTGTAGGTTTAATGTACAGCATGTGACCATGTGCAATAACACATAAACACACTCACTTATGCATACTGTATACATACATACATATATACATACATACATACATACAGTACATACATTCACGCACACACATACACATACTGTATAGAAGTTGACTGTCTCTTCATGTCCTAAGCATTTCATTGTACTGTGGGCCCTGTGTTGACAAATAAACGAAACTTGAACTTGAACTTAAAAAAGTTTCTTTAGTAAAGATAATGGTGTAGTAGCAGTAAAATTAAAGGTTGTACTACTGTAGTAGTAATAATAATAGTAAAAGTAGTAGTGATAAAGGTAATAGTAGTAGTAAGAAGTTGTTATAGCAATAGTAGTACTAGTAAAATTGATGTGGTAGTATGAGGAGTAGTGTGTTACTGGTGTTCAATTCAAGATTCAAAGAATTTTATTAATTCCAGAAGGAAATTGCTTATTCTTGGTTACAGTTGCTCACAGTTGTTATCCAGTAGAAAGGAAAAGTAATAAATAACTACAAAACAAATTGAATAAAATATATAGAGTATATATAAGTAACATTAAATCAAGATTTTTTTTCTTTTGCATAAAGAAGGGTAGAAGATAAAAAAAAAAACTCTCTGTGTCTATCTCATAAGCTCAGGGCTTTGACTTAACGTGTTCTTCTATAAATTGACATAAATAGTAATTTATCAATAAAATCAGAATGTTCTGTTGGACAAAAATATGAGATGTAAAGTAACACAACATTCAGTAATAGGGGATGGAAACTTTAGGCAGGTGTGCTACCGGAAGGCATCTTGTCATAGCCCGGCCACAGTCATTGAACCTCACAACTGGCTTCAGTTCATTGAGTCATATCACAACAAACAGATGTTCACAGCGTGCTTCTGGCCCATGACCACACAATCAAATATTAGCCTTAAATTACACATTCTTTTAAATATATTCATTTAAAATTCACGCTTCATGTGAACATGGCCGTATTTCATAATGTATTATTGAAGATGTAAAACGATTTAATAGATTGTGCAAAAAAAATGCACGTAAACATTGCAGCATCTGTAACATGAGCTCACCATTAGCAGTGATTGTTGTAAACATTTTATTCTAAACATGTTTTTGGCATCAACACGTTTGTCAATCCTGTTAGCTGGGCATCTCTTCTTTTAAGAGATATTTTGCTAAAGAAATATAAAAAAAAAAATGGAATAATGATTTACATCAGAAAATCTGCTCTTTAAGTAGGTCTATTTAAATTTTTTTTTTGTATGCAGACATCTTTAAATGCACTGTACCCTTTATTCACATAGATTTCACATAATCTCTGCTACAGTATGCTTTATTACGTGATGAGAAAAACCACACGGTCTTCAGGGACATCATGAATTCCGACATTTAATATATACAAAGAGAGAGAGAGAGAGAGAAAGAGTACTGTAGCTATGGTTAATACTGGTTGTTATTGTTCTGGTATATTATCAGTATATTATATATGCTGATATAATGTTTTTTTCTGAATTACTGGATATGTATTACATCGTAGGTAATTTAAAAAAAAATTGTTTACTGAGTTGTCTTGAAAACAACGTTTTACATTTTACATTTTATGTACATGGTAGAATAGTTAATAATAGTCTAGAAATACATAATGTGGAAATATATTGATAGGTATTTCTTAGAAAACGATTCACCAAAGTCCAAAAATATACACACACACACACACACACACACACAAATCCCATAATATCTCCCGCTCTACTTCTTTTCAGAGGAGCAAGAATATGAAGAGATACAGGATTATTTTGATGTTTCAAAAGTCAAAGTCCCATAAAGAAGGAGAAGACGTAACATGCTAATATAAAATGTAATTCTGCAATACTTAAACTAATCCAGTCCTGTAATAGTCAGGATTTTGCATGACCATGAAATGAGACTTACAGAATGCTTACACAGATCTGTCCAACAGATTCTTTCTCCAACAGTTTCTGTTCTTAAGTGTCTTCACTTTATATAAAAGGGGAAGTCAGGCTTAGAAAAAACACCAAAGGAAGTAGCTACAAGTAAGTTAAAATGAGGAAGCTCACTAAAAGTTCCACTTACAGTAAATAGACCTGCTTTTTAGGTCTGTGACAAATTAATGTGATTGCTTTAAGAGATAGAAATTTCAGGCTTTGAGTTATTGATAATAGTAACCTGATTTGTTGGGTTTTGAGATTCGCTCTTTCTTGAGCCAGTGTTTGAAGAATTGTTGCAGCCGTTTGAACTATCCACTGAGTTTTTGGCCATACCACATCCTGTCGAGCTACACATCGCTTCAACATGGTTGTCACAGCGCAGTCACACAGCCTCAAGTAGAAGAAAGTTGAAGACTCTGTAAGTAAGGTAAAGATATGTTTTTGGTAGATTTTTATTTTAGTTTCCTAAAAACTGTATTATTGTGTTTATTTAAAAAAATCTTTTTTTTTTAAAATACCCATTCTTTCCTAATTAGAAAGTTAGAGCAGCAGGTCTTGACAAGTGTGGAACTGTAAAATTGCACATGTAATGTTTTATTGCACTTTTTTAGAATTTAGATTTGTTTTCTATTTTTTTTTTTATTGTTTTTTGTTTGTTTTAATTCTGTTATTGATTGGTTCTAAATTTTATTTTTATAAATAGCTTTTAAGCTATAATGTGTTATCAATTAGCAATTTCTGATAATGCTATAGTTTAATGATGAAAATTAGGATTGGATTCTAATCAAAGAATTGTTTATAAATACAGTTTGGGCCAAAAATATTTAGATAAAAGTGAAGGTTAATGTTTCAATTATATTTTATTTTCATATTTTTTAAAATAACTACAATCGAGGTAGTAAGAACAATTTTGTTATTTTATTTGATGAAATTGCTATACTGTACAACGATCAATATTTAGTATGAATTCCTATACTCTTCAAAACCTGCTAGATCTGCCTGGGCATCGAGTCAAAAATATGTCTGCAGTACTCTCATGTCACTTTCTCAACCCACGCCTGCTCGATTGTTTTCTGAATATCATGTACAGGAATTTGCCACAGAATATTGCAATTCACTAGTTTTAACAATTTATGTGCAGAGGTGGACCCCTTGGCATCAGAAAGTAAAAATCCTGCCACATACTTAATCTATCCATTAACTAAACCAACTGATCCTACTTAGTACAACTCTTCAGACAGATAGGATTCAAATTATTAGTGATCTCATTAGTTTGTGCACAGGGAGAACTAAAATACATGGCATATGTTGCAGTCATACTTTTGGTCACCACTGTACAGTAAGTGCACACACACACACGCACACACAGGATCTGTAAAATGTAAAAAAAAAAAAAAATGAAATTATACAGGCTTGATACTTTACATCTTGTACCAGCTGTGTGTGTGTGAGAGAGAGAACAAGTGCATGTGTATGTTCATGTGTTGTGGGTTAACATATCTGATTGCTTATTAGTGAGGTACTTTGAAGTAAACATTAAAAGCGTACATTTACCTTTTCTAGTACTTGGATTTAATAAGAAAGATTCTGATGATATAAAAAATAAGAAATATGATTCAGTCTTAATTTATTCACATGTAATATATTCAGGAAAATGACAAGCTAATTTAAGTGCTGTGAAGATCCCTGTAGATTTATGGGTTTCGTTTCATCATTTATTTTTATTATATCTAGAATAACACAATGTAATTTTCTACATTTTATGAACTTACTCCATATCTTTCCAAAATATTACTTTCAGTCAGTGTTTTCCAGAAACAATTTTCCTTTGCAAGCAAAATTCAAATCGAGGTTTCAAATCTTCTTTGCTAAAAATCTGATTAAATTATGATTAACTATCAATAGAGCTATAACCAAACCCAAGTAGGTAAGAGTTAACATATTATTATTTATTTATTATGCTGTTTACTAATTTTTGGCTTTCCATAAAGAGCAACTGGATGTGATATAATAATGTTTTCATAAATACTGAAATTTAACAAGGAGGAAATATTACCACACAGGATGTTACGCATAAACAAGGGTAGAGATAAGTAAAGATAAATTCAGCAGGTGGGGTTATCATTTGTCTCCAGCAGTATATCAGTATCTTCATTCTAGCTGCAGTCGTTCAGCTTTGGATCAGTGAACCGATGCTGTGCACTGTGTTTAGCTCTTTCATGACTTCTTTAAAAATGGAAAGAAAAAAAAAACGTATGTTTCATGCTCTCAGCTTTTTGTGGCCTTCTTCCTGTTTGGTGTGAGATGATACTAGCTGAGCAAGGCCCTTTTAGCACAAGTGAAGCTGGCCTGCTTTTTATAGAACTTTTTGCGGTTCATGTCAGGGGGACTGCATGTATACCTGCACTC
This sequence comes from Clarias laeviceps, assembly GCA_030014305.1. Taxonomy (NCBI): domain Eukaryota; kingdom Metazoa; phylum Chordata; class Actinopteri; order Siluriformes; family Clariidae; genus Clarias; species Clarias laeviceps. Next base: position 18,827,857 of record JAQMYJ010000009.1, read on the forward strand.
GTCTTCCTCTCTTTTAAGGGTAAATGGTGCGATGAGATTTTCAAAGTGTCGGAGGTGGGCTGTAAATTTGAGTTGTGACTGGAAAGGACAGAAATTTGTGCTGCCTTTTTTTTTTTTTACTTTTACTTATGTTTTACCTACATGACACCTTTAATGATGTAGTAAAAAAGTAACGTGATGAAATAATAAATTAAAAAGTGCTGTTGTTGATTTATAACAACATATTACAGTTGTCATTTATTGTAAACATTTATATTACAGTGCATTTTTGACATGGATAAGGAATGATTAATACATGACAAGGCATTATGGGAAATTAACCAGCAATAGGGGGTTACACTGAAGTTAATTATTGAGCTGATATATTATATGAGGTCTATTTTATGTTTTATCTATTTAAAGCTTACTGCTGTGGGACCTACGAGAAACAAGTTAGTTCCTGTTATCATATGTGTCAGAAGAGTTTTAAACAGTTGTTTCCTCACCAGCTTCTCTCTCTCTCTTTCTCTCTCTCGCTCTCTCTCTTAAAAAAACAAATTTAGATTGCAATATTACTGACAGAACAAAATCATCTGTCCTGAAGAACTCTCTAGAGCAAAACTGATGTTACAAAACACTAGCACTGTAGACTCATTCCATAAATGTTAAGGAAACATTTCCAAACCGAAAGATTAATCATATGAATTAGCACTTTTTTTAAAGCATTTTTTAACCATCTTATATTACAAGCAGCATTTGCAGTACAGGTTCTTTTAAATGAGATGTTACCATAACTTATTTGAGCAATTGTGTTAATGATAACCTGTGATTTGAATTAGATTTCTGTTGTTTCAACAGATAAGAGCAGTTGTTGTAGAAAATTAACTGCTATTTGGCTAATCAGATTCAAGTATTAAATAGCACTGTGGTTTACACACTCAAAAATATTTTTTTCTTGTGTTGCTTTTACAGTACATATTGATATTATGCCTGTTTTATTACAAAAAAGTTTGTAAATGTATTTAATGTAAATTTTATTTAATGAGTTTAACATAAAATACAAATTTTGACCATTATTCAGCTTTTTAAAATTTAAATATTTAGTTTAAATATCTAAATTTTGTTTCTGCAAAATTTTGCCTTCAAATTCATTTTGTTCACAGACACACATGCACACCAACACACACACACACACACACACATGCAGGGGTGTATATACAGTACAGATATATAACACATACAGTATACTGTATGTGTTAGTAACGCCTTAAAGTCTCAGCTTTCATCTTGAAGCATATTATTAAGGTATAATTATAATATTTTTATTTATTCAGTAACTACAGTGAAACTAATAGCAAAACAGTGTTTGGTCTTTTTTTTGAAAACTAATAGCAAAACAGTGTTTGGTTATATAACGTCCGGATCTGGATGCATTGATGGTTTTGGGGATTTTTTTTTATTTCACAGGCTTACTTCCTTTTTATTTTTTTATTTGATTGTGCCATGTAGCAAAGTCAGAAATTTCATCAAGTTTCTTCAAGTTTTTTTTAAAGAGTGTTTAAGTTTTTCATTCTATCAGTATAATATTTTTGCTTCGTTGAGTTTACCTGCTGTTTATGATCTTTAAATTCAAAATCACAATTATAACTACATATATCACTTACACATATACAACAAATACAAAACATGGCATAGTGTAATACAAATACAGAGCACTAGGTCAATAGGGAATAAGAAAGCTTTCGCCAAGACCTGTTATCACTCTAAAAACAAACAAATATTGAAAAAAATATATTATAGATTTTTGTTGGTTTTGTAATTCTTAGAATCACATTCTAAGGACATTACATGGCATTTACAGTTGCCAAGATAAAACTGACTAATATTCTTCAATGGTACAAAACTTCAGTCCATGCCCCTGTTGAATCTTCCAATCTGATTAAAATTAAGGAACTGTCTGTTGCGGTCTGCTATAGCCTAATGATTGGGATAACAATAACTAACTTGTTTAACAGTTAACAGACAGTAAATATAACTATAAATGAATCAAAATGTTGTTGTTCTTTAATTTTAAAAAAATGTGATTCTGCTGTGGCATTAGAGGAATATGCAATTACCTTTTTACATTCAAAATATATCCTGGATGTGAATGAGCATAAGTTTTTTTTAAAATCATTAAAACACGGGTTGAAGTGAGATTTGGAAGGTGGGGGAACCGTAAAACCAAGTGTAGTGGTGCAGCAGAGAAAATTTTTTTACCTCACAATAACTCCTATATAGATTTGTATTTTTGAAAATATATGGGTGTGCAGGGCTGGATTTGAGGATGGATGCGAATGACAAAAACCATCCACTCTGTAAAAACACCATCCCTCTTACCATCCCCTATAGATTAATAATGCTGTGTATTATGTAAAATGTGTCATGAAAATAAAATATTAAAACTCTCTACGTGTGATGATCTACGAACTATAAATAACGGCGATCAGCCAATCAGAGTTCAATACTGTAACGCGCTGCTCACAAGCTCACGCAAGTTTGCGTCATTTGTCGCGCTGTTCGCATTTTCGCAACGGCCAAGGGGACAGTTCAAGCACAGTTTCTGACATATTTAAAAAGAAGAGAACTGAAGGTATGACACATACGCACAAATCCTCTCAGCCGAGACGCGATGAAAACGAAGGATTCAGTTTAAAACGGGAGTTTTCCAAATGACCGACAGCTTTAATGATTATAAAAGACGCGTTTTTTACCCAATTTGTGTAACTTGAGTCTCAATTTAAAGAACAGGGTTTTTTTATAGACTTTGTGGCTTCACCTACATGCTTGGGTACAAAATGTTTATGTAGATTGTTATTCTACTGTACTAATCCTCGCCAGATGAAAGCCTTGGAAAGGTTCAAATTATAGTTTTGACGATTGCATGTTCAAATGCAGGTTTTGTTTTGATGGCTCCAAGTTGATTTAAATAAGCTTATATTTTGTTAATTTATAACTGCTGCAACACACGAAAAGTTATCCGTTCAACAGTTTGCTTGACATAACATAATGCTGGAATAATCTCAACATCACTGAGCGCGGGTGACATGCACTTGTGAGGATTTAGAAGAGTGCAATCCCAACAGCCGTGCACACACATTCATTTTTGTGAGTGTTTTCAACAGCACACTTGTGCAACATCTCTCTATGTTCGAGAGAGCAGTATTTCACCCTGTGAGAGCGAGAATATCTGAGCAGAGATGGTCAGGTAAAGCGCGGGTTAAGCAGTCTGTCCGATACTGTCAGAACTTTCGTGAGCAAAGGGGTTTTGCACGCTAGTGCTGTTAAAAATCCTATTGAAAAATAGTTTCTGTGCTTGTCTGCTTAATTTGCGTGTGCAGCTTATCGAAATGCTTGTGGGTGCATCTCATTTGCGCTCACTAATTTTGGCATTATTCTAAAGTCATATTTAAATCGAAGATCATAAAGCATAAAGCTTTTAATCAAAGGTCCATTCCAGCTCATTTAAACACTATTAGGCCAGTTCCCATGGAGATATATACACTACCGTTCAAAGGTTTTAGAACACTTGCAAATTTCTTTTTTTTTGTTTAGTGATTTATTTTCTACATT
>JAQMYJ010000009.1:18839717-18856157 GCA_030014305.1 Clarias laeviceps
AGAAAATAAATCACTAAACAAAAACAAAGAAATTTGCAAGTGACCCCAAACTTTTGAACGGTAGTGTATATATATATTACTTCTCGTGACTTTTTCTTATTTTTATTGCCCATTTTAAATGGAAAAAAAATCACATATAGACATCGACCATTAGAAATACATTTAAATAGTTTTACCTTATGTTCATGCCAACAGGCAGCACGTAACCCATGTGTTGCTTGTTTCTCGTGTGGAAGCTAATGAGCAATGGTTGTAGCTATATATATATATATATATATATAAATGCCATCTAAAGCTTACAAATTATAATGATATAGTAATGCACTAATTGGTGCAAATTATATACATGCTAACTGTACTAACATTGCACACACACTGGAAGTTGCAAAGATTTTTGCTTACTTGTCAAATTGTAAGTATGAACTAACCATGCATATTAAGTGAAATTGTATGGAGGAACCTAAAAACTCTTCGGACCACACCCGCCAAAGGATTGGTCAGAGGGAACATTCAAGCCAACCATGTCAATGTATCACTTTCTGACAAATACCTTCATGCAAAAGCTACCATGTTGTTGAAATTGATGATCGTCTGTCAGTTTGCTGCTTGTTAATATGAACATAGGTTTAATTTAAGCATGTGTGTCCAAACATTTGACATGTGTTTTGTTACAGTGTACAAAACCCCTACTATCAACTATACAGGGTTAGAATAAAGTCTTGGCCTGAGTTTGAACATACTGTGTATTACACAAAACCTGTGCTACAGTAGGTAGCATAAATTTATAAAACTACACTTCTATATAATCAGGGAAAGATTTTATTTTCAGCCTGTGTAACCCAGAACAGGAAGATCGCTACCATGGTTTATCTAAATTAGAGTGTCACCTAGTGCTCACTGGGAAAAAATGCAATGTGCCAAAAACAAACACATAAAAATCCCTCATTACAAATAGGCATAATCAGTTAAATTGATTACTTGACTACATATTCAGCCTTTTCTTATTAATGTCAATTAAAACACTGATCTACAGTACCACTTCCTACACTCTTAGAAAAAATATCTAGAACATTACGGGATTCTTTTTTGTCTCTCTGGGGAACTCTTAATTGTTCTATGTAGTACAATAAAGCGTTTCCCTATTAATAAAGTTTAAATGAGAACACAATAACAGTAACTATTCGCTGAACTATTTTTTCCAAGAGTGTATGCCTGCAAAAGTTTAGCTCTTATCTCTTCTTTTTGTGCCATGAGTTTATCCTGTGGCTTTTTTTACAGACTCGGATTCTCTTCTCTTTCATGGCCCTCCACCAGAAAACTATAAATGCGCTCTGATTTAACATCCAAAGATTTAGGTGCATTTTTATATGCAAAGGGCCATGAAGGAGACTGGGAAACAGTGTGTGGTATGATTTGCTTGTGTGCCATTTCATGGACACAATGTGCCATTACAGTTTTTCTCCCTTGCTTACAAATAATTCAGGAAACAGTGCTCTTCTCTGAAACACATTTCTCAAAATTTCAGCAAATCAAAATGCTAGCTCCAAAATCAATGTGAATCAAAGTTAAATATTTAGATCAATATACTACCAGGCCCATAAATTCTGAAACAATGTGTTTTTTTGTTTGTTTGTTTGTTTGTTTGACACTCAACTGTTTTTTTGGAGTTTAGCCTCTGTATACCACCAAATTGCATTTGAAATTAAACTCTCCCTATTTGAGCGAAGTCATGACTTTCAGCTTTAATTCGACAAGTTTGACAAAAGTATGGCATTAACCATTACAGTCATTTTCATGCATATTTTATAATGGAACAAATAGCTCAAAAGCAGTTGCATAAGAGAGTGTTGACTTCATCTCTCAAAATCAGGTATCTATACAAGTGAAGGAGGCCATCATAAGATTAAAAAGAAAAAAAACATTAGAGAGATAGCAAAAACAGTGGGAGTGGCCAATATAATATTAGAACATTCTTTAAAAAAGAAGGGATTATCTGGCAACCTCAGCAACAGCATGATGATGGAAAGAGTGATGGGAGACAGTGTTATGGCGTAAGTGTGTATGGCTACTAATGGGACTGGATCACTTGTATTTATTCATGATCTGACTGCTGATATAAGTAGCAGGATGAATTCTGAAATGTATAGAGTTAGATACTACTCTATGCTCAGATTCAGCCAAATGCTGCAAAACTGCTAAATTATTCATGAAAGGGTTTATACTTTTCACTTACTGAAGACAAGACTGATGGCAGAAAGACACACAAATAAGCAGAACGCTGAAGGCAACTGCAGTAAAAGGCCTGGCAAAGCATCACAAGGGAGGAAACTCAGCGTTTGGTTATGTCATTGACTGCACAGGATTTAAATTGTAATTATGTTAGTTTGTTCCATTATTTGTGAAAAATGAGGGAATGTTTATGAAAATGAACATGTTAATGCCACATTTTTGTCAAACCCCTTCGCTCACATCTTGAGTCTTTCATTATAAATTCAATATGTTGGTGGTGTGCAGCGGCCAAACACCAAAAAAATTTTGTTTCAAATTTTATGGCCCTGACTGTAGCATACGGTTATAGCATAACTAGAACTGCATTTTTTTTTACCTATATAGAAGTAAGTTGTAACAGGACATACAATATATTCCATGCTTCAAAGAAACCGAACAAAAGAATAAATAAAGAAATTAATGAATGGACGGATGAATAAATGAACAGAACAAAAAATAAAGAAATATTCCAGATACCAGATAGTGAAGTCTTTATAAATTTATAACGGAAAATATTTTGCAGAATGTGTCATCTCATTTCTGTTCAGCCAGAGAATTCTCAAACCAACATTGTATGTGTTTACTGTCCCAATCGAAAACTCTCTGGCTGAACCCCTGGCTGGCAGTAACCATGTCATATATTATTCTGTGGCATTCCTGCATAAAAATAACCCATACATGTATCGCACTATCGCAGAAACATGTATATCTCTGCCTTTGTATTTTACTGTCTATAGAAATTAACATTTTAACTTCATTTTTCTCATTCCATAGACAACGTTTAAGAGGTGTAAAGAAAAGATCTTAGATGTTTGCCCTGGTAAGGTCAGTGTCCTTTCACGGATTCCAAATGCATGCATGTTATTTCTTAGCACTCCTACATTGTGGGGTGAGACTGGTACACAGGATTTGTGCTTGAAGGTGCAAGAAGTGTGTAAGGAGAAGACGTCTATGTCTTGGCAAAAGAAAGCAAAGCTATTGAGAAACGTGTGCCAGTGTGCAGTAACATCATGTAAGCATTCAAAACAAAGACTGTAATTAGCCAATATGTGTCCATGTAGCTAATTAGATTGCAGGTTTCCAGCCCTAGTCTAGGAGTACCCTTCATCCTGCACATATTTGAACTAGTCAGCTAACTATGAGCTCTTCCTGTGTTAAAGTGGGTTATTCAGACCAGGGAAATGAGCATGTGCAGGACAATGTGTAGTCTAGTACCAGAGTTGGAAACTTGTGAATTAGACCATGTGCACCAATGAATCTGTACCATTCAAACCTCTTTTTCATCTTGTATGACTGTAGATCACAACATACCTTCGCAAAAGTCACGAGACTGATAATCATTATGCTCAGAGGGAAACAGTGCCTGGAACAGGTTGGTTAACATGTCCACATTGAGATTTTCAATATTTAGAAAGGTCAAAATGTGAAAACACTCAACATGTTTTATACAGCTGTAATGGAGCTTGCTGAAATAACTGAGTTTCACACACATATTTTTACTCTCTGAACATGCTAACCCAGATGAATTACCCATGAGCACGGAGGTGTATGAGAGTCCATATGCTGATCCTGAAGAACTACGCTCAACCACAGTGGACCGGAAGAACTTGTTGCTGGAGGATGGAGAGCTTGGCTCAGGCAATTTTGGCACAGTTCTTAGGGGTACCTACCAGATGAGGAAGTGAGTATGAGGTGTTTTCTGCTGAAATGCTGTTTGGTTTTTACCAAACATAGCACTGGGCATTAACGCCATACAACTCCACTTTGGTCTCATCTGTCTATACAACATTGTTCCACAAACCTTGTGCTTTGTTCAGATGCAGTTTTGCAAACCCTAGTTGTGCTCCCATGTTCTTTCTAGACAGAAGAGACTTTCTTCTGGCAACGCTTCCAAACAAACTGTACTGGTTCAGTCTTCTTCTAATTATGCTATCATGGACTTTTTTTGTATTTCTCTAGGCATGGCTTGGTCTAGCCTTGGAGTGAATGTGCTGGAATGTGTTATGAATACTTTACACTTAATCTTTCTCAATGTAGCATGTTGAACCCCAAATTGTTTTATAACCTTTTCCTGATTGATGTGCAGCAAAAAAATTCTTTTCTTAGGCCATTGCTCATCTCATTCCCTTTTGGCATTGTGTTAGCTCACACCTGGACGCACCAGACCAGAAAACTGCCAAAGCTTCTGCTTTTATAGAGGGCAGGCTTATTCCCACATTTTAAGGGCAGTTAATTACATACTCTGCCAGTTAAGCCTGTTCGCTGAATCCCCTATAGTTCATCAGGATAAGGGAAACCATAAGATATGTAGACTCAATGTGTATGGATTACTGGATTCTGTACCAGTGAAGGTGAAAATCATATGAGTTCTTCAAGAAAACCTTTATCCTAGTTTAGGCTTTTAGACTAAATATTTACAGGGTTTTCACCTTACTTCCTGCAAATTATTTTGCACTGATCACTAGTGGGCATATGCAAGTACATCTTGACCAAGGCTAACCATAGAAAATATAGAACACCAGGAATTTGATTGGGAATCAGATGACATGTCTTTTAAACCACAGTTTATATTAATCCAAGACGGCATCGCTAAGCTGGCAGCAATGACCTTTGATATCATACCAGTGGTCATTGCAGTAGGGGATTTTGATGAGGTCATATTGCTAACTTAAGGCAACCTACACGCATTCACACCACTAAAGATACACTACAGACAAATTTGGAAATGGCCATCAGCCAATAACACGTATCTTTGGACAGTATGGGGAAAACCAGAATTCCCCCAAGAAATGTACTAATCACAGGAGAACATGCAAATGCACACAGCCTTAAGGCAAGCTTCAAACCCCCGACACTGGAAGTGTGACACATCAGTGCTAACCACTAAACAAGTGTCATTTAAAATGTATCTATAAATATAAATTAGCAAATGTCAATTTGTTGTTTTACCGTATATTTATATGGTAACACACATATGTTAAAACGACTTCTGATGTGGTAGCTGACTCATTTGAGCCATTAGCTTCCTTAACTGGAGTTTAAATGTTTTAGTGTGTTAAGATACAGATATGCTAAAGTGTAAATGAAATTTCTCATGAATCCGTCCTTCAACTTAAGGTGTTTCAGGGTTGACAGCTGGTTTGGTGAATCCATAGGTGTGTGTATGTGTGTGTGTGTGTGTGTGTTTGTGCATGGGCTTCAGAACACAGAAACCGGTAGCAATAAAGATCCTGAAGAATGAAGACAGCAATCCTGCAGTAAAGGATGAAATGCTTCGCGAGGCTCAAGTCATGCAGCAGCTGGACAACCCCTACATAGTGCGTATGATCGGCATCTGTGAAGCTGAGAACCTGATGCTGGTCATGGAGTTGGCTGAGCTTGGTCCTCTGAACAAGTTCCTGCAAAGGAATAGGTATAATACTAATATTTAGCACCACAGACTCTTATTCACTGAACAGTTAAGAAAACAGCTTTAGTGCCATGTGGACTGTTTTTGAACATGAGAGAGGATGTTAATAAGTGTATATGTACTGTATATAAAGTCATATTTAAAAGTTAGTGCCACCTCTTTTAAATTAATATTTTTTGTGTAAAAACATTTTTTAAATCCTCTGATTGTAGCGGGTCAACTTCAGATGAATAGCAACATATAACTTTTTTTCACCATGCCATTATTTATTTAACAAATATTATGCCAAAACAAAAATAAATCTTGTGGGCAATATTAAGTACCCCCCAATGATTCAATATTTTTTAAAGAAACCTTCAGCAGCAATAAATTAAAGTAATTGTTTCCTGTATGCCTGTATGTCAGTCTCTTACATCATTTTGGTCCATTCTTTAGGTCATTGAGGTTTTGGGGCATCTGCTTATGCTCAGCTCTCTTTAGGTCCAGCCACAGCATTTCAATTGGGTTGAGTCTGGACTTTGACTATGCCATTTCAAAACTATGATTATTTTATTTTTTCAGTCATTCTAATGTAGATTTACTGGTGTGCTTCAGATCATTATTCTTTTTCAAAATCAACCAACCTTTAACTGTTGGACAGATGGCCTCACATTTGCCTCTAGAATACTTTGGTATGCAGAGTAGCTTCAAGGTACCGAGGTCCTATAGTTGAAAAAAAACATATCCAAATGCTCATATTATCATATTATTACTCGTATGAGGTATTTCTACTGAAATGTTGTTTGGTTTTCCTTAAACATAGTGCAGAGCCTTTGGTCTCATCTGTCCAAAGGACATTGTTCCAGAAGCCTTGTTTTTTGTTCAGATGCAGTTGTGCTTCCATGATCTTTGTAGACAGAAGAGATTTTCTCCTGGCAAACTTTCCAAACAAAGCATACTTGTTCATTCTTCTATTAATTGTGCAGTCATGGACTTTAACATTTAACATACTTATTGAGGCCTGTTGGGTCTGAGATGTAGATGGGTCTCAGATTTATTTATTTTTTTTTTTCATTTCTCTGAGCGTTGTATGGTCTGACATTGTGGTGAATGTGCTGGGAAAATTGGCAGATTGGTCTTGTATGCTTTCCACTTGTGAATAATCTTCCTTACTGTAGAATGTTGAATTATTTGGAAATGTTTTTTTTTTTACTTTTTCCAGAATGATGTGCAGCAACAGTTGCTTCTTTAAGGCCATAGCTTATGTCTTTCTCTCTTGAATTGGTGTTTCCACACACCGGAATGCACCAGACCAGTAAATCACCAAAACTTCTGCTTTTATAGAGGTCTGCACACCTGCTGATGATACATTAATAAAAGGATGATAATTACCAGCAACTTCCTTTTTTAAATCCTGTGGTACTTAGTATTGCCCGCATGTTTTTATTTTTTGGCTTCATTTTTGGTAAATAAATAATGTTGCTGTTTGCCCAAGGTTGTATTTGCCTAGCAATAAGACTCGCTGCGGTCAGATGATTTTTTATTTTTTTTTTTACACATAACTAGAGGGGGTACTAGGTTTTACACATGACTGCTCTGTTGCAATGGCAAATCTAAGAGACTGGGCATTTAATTTTGGAGATATTCCACCTATCATCTGACTGGATTGATGTTTTTTAACTAAAGATTCCACTTAAATAAAGCATGCAATGTCTTTATGATGGAAATACAATCCAATATTTTCTATTAAGAGACACAAATAAAGAGTGAAAAAAATATCTATAATATATATATATATATATATATATATACCTTAATTTTACAATTTTTGCAAAACCCTTCTGTAGCCTGTTACTGTCTAGTAACATTAAACTGTATAAACAGGTTCAAGTTTAAACAGACTCGAAGTTTATTATTATTAACAATAATATTAAAAATAGTTTTATTATTATTTCTACTACTATTTAACATTTATTTTGTCTATTATTATTATTATTTCTCGTGAAAAACTAATATTCTTTCCTTGAAGTTTCTGATAGGTATAGTGGTGAAACTAACTTTAAGTTAAAAACGTAAGTTAAAATATCAACAAACAAAAAAACACTTGACCTGGAATAGTCCTTAGTGCAAAGTGAAAAAGCCTTAAGAATCTTTTAGGGCAAAGCAGTTCTCTATTTAGTGATAATATAATCTTTCCTGTATTTATTGTATAAATAAGGAAATGTTGAGATCACAGAACATTGTGTGACATCCACTTCATGTTTTTTATGCAGACTTGTTAATAAAAATGTCACCGAGCTTGTGCACCAGGTCTCTATGGGCATGAAGTACCTGGAGGAGCATAACTTCGTTCACAGAGATCTAGCAGCCCGGAATGTTCTATTAGTCACCCAGCACTATGCAAAAATCAGTGACTTTGGTCTGTCCAAAGCCCTCACCAGTGAGCATGATTATTATGAGGTATGCTTCACCTCCAGAACACGTTTCCCACAGTGTGAATGGAGACAGACTATGTGCAATCTGATGTTTTATGTTAGAAGTTGGTGTGAAATTCAGTGACATCACTTTTGAGTGATTCTTTAGAATGCAGATTGTCAAAGAACAGAAAATATAGCTATTCAGCATTAATGTACTTGCTCAAAGGACCAACAGTAGCTCTCTGTGCAGTGGCACAGTCAGTTAATGAGAAGCAGAAATAATAAAATTCCTTGTGACCTGTACAACTTATTTATTTTAGGTGGAGAGCATTAGAAGTGATATTCAGAATTTGTTGTTTAATTATTTAAGGCACAGTCCACTGCCAGACACTCCTGCTGCATTAATAATGTTATTATGCATGAGAAAAAATAAAACACTAACAACAATTTCACTGAAGGTTATTAAAAAATATATATATATATAAATGTCATCTTACATTTAAAAAGCAGATATTCCCCTGATGATGATAAAGAAATAACTTTACATAATAGAACAGATTTTACACATGATAGCTCAGGTTACATAACGTAACATCAAGAGCAAGATACAGTAGGTACAGTCCTAACTATATGTGATAGTCTAGTGATCAGCACAATGATTATATTTTCTAACTAAGCTGCCTGCAGATGATAAAAAGTGGAAATTAGTTGGTACAGATCAGATCTCAGTTGCATCATGATATATGGATTGTTAACCTTTCATATGGTTTATTGTTCAAGGAGCAGTTTAACAAGGTATTAAACATCTTTCTGTGTATTCCCTCGTTTAGTCGAAAGGTCACGGTAAGTGGCCTGTGAAGTGGTATGCGCCTGAATGCATGAACTTCTTCAAGTTCTCCTGTAAGAGTGACGTGTGGAGCTTTGGCGTGCTGATGTGGGAAGCTTTTTCATACGGCCAGAAGCCATACAAGGTACAGTATGTGGCAGTCTGTATTAGGAAATCAACTTCCTGTTTACTGGCACCATCAAGAGTAGTGTCATAATCATGTAAACGATAGCCAGCTAAATTAGAACAGAGTAATAATATGCGATCCAGTCTGTGAAAACACAGTTGAAGTATTTTTTTATGATTCACATTTTGAAAAAACATAAAATAAAAAAATCATATGTAGAATATGAAGAAAATAGTGAATCACAATAAATAACTTTAGCTGTTTTTTTTCAGACTTTGTCTCTCTCACTCTCACACACACACCCACATACACACACACACAAATTTTGCAACTTTGTTTGCATGGAATTTAATTTCACACTCATAAGCATGCTTTAAAAAATGTACACCACCATCTGTTGAATTTTGAAATTAACTAACATTTTTATGTGTTACCGTGAAGTGCGCTGAATGAATGTGTGAGATCACGTTTATTAAGTAGATTTCACTTGCACACTCCTAAACACATTACAAATGTACAGTCTTTTGAATTTTAAGGTGAACTAATGATTTTTTCAAGGTCTTTTTTTTTTATGATGTAAAGACGTTTTCCATTTCAATTTCAAATAAGCATATTTTCTCTTTTCACGTGCCGATTGCGATGAAACAAAGCCTATATGTTATCTCAAGCTCGGCCAAATACATCTGTGGAACGCCATTAAAATCCGTTCAGTAGTTTTTACGAGATGCATGCACAAACAAACAGGACAAACAGACAGATAAAAATAAAAATAAAAACATATTGATGTGTCCTATAACTCATTTTACATCACCACAAATATTTTTTTCGCAAATATCTTTAATGTACAGACACGCCAATGTAACAGTTTTATTATTTGTATAGATTTATAATTATATATGATTATATATAATTGTTTTTATATTATATATATTAAAATGTAATATATGCAAATGTGAATGCAATGTTAAAAGTGAAAATTTTTATTCCCCACCCCCCAAAAAAACACCCTTAAATTGATTGAGTAAAGTAACAAAGCTCACTTTATCAGACTCATATTTGTACCATTATAAGCTCTTTGGCGACATCTAGTGGGCTTGGGACCGGCACTGCATCCAGTGGCTGGGGTTTGGGCACTGGCTGTGAATCGAACCCGGGTCTTCCGCATGGCAGGCGAAACACCTACCACTGAGCCACCAGTGCCCTATATTATTATATAAATATTATTGTGTATTTTTATTTATTAATTATAAAAAAAATAATAAATTAATAATTGTATTATTAATAATTATTATTATTATATAATAAAATATATTAAACTTACATTTATGTTCTAATGTCTAATGATTACATATATCATTCATATATCATTAATTAATGAATATATAACTATATTATTATATAAATATTATTATTTATTATTATTTATTAATTATATATATATAATAATAAAATTTATCATTTCAAACTGACAAAGTCACAAATATATATAGGCTATATAATATACTGTGTATGATCAGAATGTCACACAGAACCTTATATTGCTGGGTCATGAGTTGTAGTGTAGCGCATGTTCGGGACAGCCCTGAGTATGTTTGTAATCTGGGGAATAAAATACTTGTTGTCTCTTTGTACTCTATAGGGGATGAAGGGAAATGAGGTTATCCAGATGATTGAGAGTGGTCAGAGGATGCCCGCTCCACCCAGCTGCCCACAAGAGATTTACAACCTCATGTTGAAATGCTGGACATACAAGTGAGTGACTTCCTATATTTCTTCTTTCCAATATTGCATTAATTGAAGATGTGATCAGTGACCTTATATACACCCGTGAGCAAGATTTATTCCTGACATATGATAAAGGTTTATTAAACATATACACTGCTTAGCCAAAAAAAAAACTGAAAATGCATCCTTAAAACCTGAAGGAGTGGTGAACCATCATCTTCAAGAAAGAAATGTGGTCAAAAAACATCATTGAGCATGATAGGAGTTCACTTAAATGCTTAGTGATATCAACAACAAAAAAAAGGTAGAAATCATGAAATCGGCCCAACAAAACGTGTGACTTAATTTATAAGTCATTGACGAATTTATAATTTTGATCAGACTTTTTATTTAAGCATTATATAAGAAAAAAAATCCATTCAGGTCCAAAAATCCAGGTCTATGTTCTCAATAGGAAGTTTAAATCAGGATTCACAAAGTAAATTCTTCAGACCCCTCTATTATTTCCTTATGAATATAATTCAAATAGGGTGGCACACCTCACACCTCACACCTCCAGGGTTGTGGGGTTCGAATCGTCGCAGCTTCTAGTTTGTGTTTCTAGCTCCTGGTTGTGGAGTTTGCATGTTCTCCCTATACTTAGTAGGTTTCCTCCTACTGTACGTTTCAAAGACATGCAGTCTAGGTTGATTTCCAAATTGCCAGTAGTGCATGACTGAGTGTGTGTGAGTGTGTATGTGCTTGTGCGTACGTGCATATGTTCTCTGCAATAGATTTCCTGCAACCCTACATAAGATAAGAGGTTTAGGCAATAGATGTGTAATCCAACTGGCATTATAAGTCAAATAACACTTGGTCACAGTTGTACAAGAACATTTTGGATATTGATTGGATTCCTAGAGCTTTTTATTCCTGAACTTTCCACTAACTTAACGCAATCTTATTTCTTCAGGGCGGACGAGAGGCCAGGCTTTTCTGTGGTGGAGCCCAGGCTAAGAGATTACTACTATGACATTTCTCAGTGACCAGTTACCTGGAAGAATTCTCCGAACGCAGATTTCCACCATTGGCGATGTTTGTACATGGTTTTAAGGACTAGTTACACACATTTTTACATTATTTACCTGCAAGTTAATTCGAATGTTGTTGTTCTTGTTGTTGATGATGATGATGATGATGATGATGATGATGATGATGTTATTTTTGCCAGCCAGAGTTATGCTCAGTGAATGACTGCTTGTCCTGGTCATTTTTCTACATGTATACAAACCTTAAAATTACGTAGCAATAAGCAGAGTAGCAAATTAAAGTTGCCCATCACCATTACTCCGTTTCTTTAATTATTTAACTATTTTGGGTAGAATTCTATTGTTTTCAAACATTTCATATATTTTCTTCACCTGCTTCATTAGTGGCATTTTATCAGAAAAGGAACATTGGCAGGAACATTCAAAGTACATTTCACTGTTAGTATACTGTACATTATAGTCAAACATGTTAATGCACTGAGGTGACTCACCTGAGAAGGACTTCTGTTTTCTTTATTGTCTCCTCATCTCCCAAACCATCAAACTTCATCGCCACAAACTGTTATGGCAAACGCTGCTCACCTGCTGTAAATGTGACCTCCCTGTTATCTAGCATTCCTTAAGGCCTGAGAATGTGATGTCTTGACACATTATTGTACGGGATGTCCGCAATTCTGCCAGGATGATTCAGTCAATTAGTCCAACAACCAGCTTAGTTAGTTGACAAACTGATTGTTCTGGGTGTTTGAGTCGCTAAGGTAGGAAGCTATTGTTCTGTTATGAAAAGGCAACCTCTATAACCACAAATTAATAAAACAGGACATCGTTTTCTATATAAGAAATTAATAGTTATTAATAGCAATTTCTTTTAGAGCACAGCCAAACATTGTCTTATCATAGATGATGTTAAAGCTTATTTAAAATCTCTTTATGAGTTACAATTAACATTGTGCATGAAACAAGTTCAATACAAATAAATAAATAAATAAATAAAATTAATAAATGCATCACCATATCAATTTTAACAACTCCCTATGGAAGTCAAAACTAATAACTATTAAATATTAGAGCATAATATGTAATATCAACATGCTGATTTTACCCACATACTGTTGTGATTTACTTTTAAGTAAAAAAAAAAAATGTAATTTATGCAAACAAATTTCTTTCATCTCTCTGTATGTGTATTCCAACATATCAGAGAATGTCCATAACTGCAGTGTGAATTGACTGTGATTCCCTGAAGTCCAACAGAATTTACATTTCAATTACATGTAGCTTGCTTTTGTATGGAATAGAGAGTTGAAAGGCTAAAATGAACAACAAATCAGGCTCTCTACACAAGACGAATAAAATTATATCTTATCTTAACCAGAACAAATAATTTCCTATTTAACTGCCTATTTTATTGTTTATTATTATGAAATATACCTATCAGCTTGCTATCTCATAGAATGGCAGCAGTTTAAGGTGCTTATGATACTGAGTGAGGTGGCACGCTGGTGCAGTGTGTACATTGCTTTCCTGTACCTCCAGGGTCCCAGGTTCAATACTGAGCTCAGGTGACTGTCCGTGTGAAATTTCTGTGATTTTTCTTCCAATGTTTGTGTGGGTTGCCTTTTGGTTTCCACCAGTTTCCCTCCACCTCTGTAAAATCTGCCAATAGTGTGTGTGTGTGTGTGTGTGTGTGTGAGAGAGAGAGAGATGCATGTTCATAGGCATTCCATCCAGGGTGTATTCCCCTCTCACAGCCAGTGTTACTGGGCTACACCTCAACTCTGTTCAGGATCTGTACAGCAAACCTGTATATAAAAGATTTCACTTACACTTTTTGTTCATACATTAATGAGCAACATTGACACTGATAGTCACATGCAGGAAAACTTCTTGTGAATGCTACAGTATGTTCTTATGTAATACAGCTAGATTTTACAGGAATAAGAGCATGTTAATATTCAAACCCCTGTATCAATTTCATATTCATTAGAGTAGTAATTATGACATTTTGCAACTATTATTTTGTTAATCTCTTCTAGTCTGATGGTTTTTATATTCACTAGAATTTTTATACCAAAAATAGAAATCCTTAGTTGAAATCTTTCACTGGTATCACTGTCCCAGTATCCTAATCTTACCAGAAGTTAATTGGAATTTTGTTTATCATTGCTGGCATGTTTACACTTTAGTTCTCTTATTTGTTCTATTTTATTTTAGTCTATTTACAATTAAAGAACAAACTTCCACATCCTTATTTTTTTATCTCCTCATTCTGTGTTCTTTTTCCTTTGATCAGGTTTTTTTTCTCTTGTCCTATTGTGTTAATTTAACTTTACTCAGGTTTATCCATTGAGTCATAAATTTTATAGAAAAAGGCACCTTTGCAGGGTTTTCCTTTGTTTTCATTTTTTTTGTCTGTGTGTGCTTTAAAAAGCTTACTTGATTTCTTCCAGATTTTGACTATCCACTGGTCTTCCTTTTTTTTAAAGTTCAAATAGAGAATATGATGCACCTAATTGGACTATGCACAAGTTCGGTTAAAAGGAAGTAATAAACAAATCTATTATTTTACACTTGTGTTTGTTTTTGTGGTTATTTATCTACATTATTTACAGTATTATTATTATTATTATTATTAGTAGTAGTAGTAGTAGTAGTAGTAGTATCATTATTATTAGTAGTAATAGTATTAGTAGTAGTAATAGTAGTATTTAAAATAAATTATTTCATATATTCATGTATATTTCATGTATCAGTATCAAGATTATACCTGAAGAATTAAACCTTATTATTAAACCTTATGAAGAATATATAGAAAGTGTAGGGGCATTTAGACTTCAATTTTCACTTAAATAATGTGACACAAATATCCTGATACACAATTTCAAGTCCAAGAGCTTTGAGATCTGTTTCCATGGAAGAGTTAATTGACCTTTTAACCACTAGATGACACTACTTACTCATGAGTAGTACATCATGTAGAGTGCATGGTGTGCAAGTAATACAATAATCTTTAACAGACATTTTACAAAAACATTTCTATCAGATTTAAATATTTATATCAGATTTCATTAATTATTCAATTCCATCGCAATATTCAAACAACACATGTTAATAAATAATTTTAAAATATTTTTTTCATTATTTATAAAAATTTATATAATTGGCTTGAGAAAAAATTGGCTTTTAAAATATTTTTAAAAAATTTTTAAAAAATTTAAATATTTTTTTCGTTATTTATAAAAATGTATATAATTGGCTTGAGAAAAAATTGGCTTGAGAAAACAACCTTGAGCAAAACCCTTAATCCTGTCTACCTTAGGGGTGCAGAATCATGACTGACCCCAGCCCACAAGAAAAAAATTCACTGTGCAGTAATGTATATGTTACAAATAAACACTTATCTTATAATCACATTATACACGTATGCAATATCTGTAGTTCTGTTTTATTTAGAAGAAAAACCTTCTATTTATGTAAACATGTATGTTCCATTTTGTGCACACCACGACAGCATAAGGTACTTTCATTTTTGTGAAGTCTTTGCCCAAAGGGAAAAGAAAAGCGGGCTTAAAACAGAATCTTGTGTTACTGTACACTGTATTTCACTTAAAACTGTGCCGAATCCCCCTTGCAAATAGTCTATGCTAACAATCTGTCAATAGGATCTCAAGCCAAGCCTCGGGCCTAGGAAAATCTGAGTAACACCAATAAAATCCAGAAATAGACAAAAATGGTAGCAAAATCACCAGCAATGGGAGATTTCTCAGCACCTAAAAAGAAAGTCTTATAAACAAGAACATCACGCTTAGGTTGAGTATTACTGCAAAAAAAAAAAAAAAAAACTAAAATCTAACCTAATTGTTCTAATAGACTAGAAGGATAAAAATGATCAAACTTAACAAAATTACATAAAATTATTTATTAGATTTTATATAACAAACATTTTACCACATGTAAAATATTTAAATATATATATAAAGCACATGGTACCTATAGAAATACAAATTTAACACCCAGTTGTCCCAAGTGAACCCATACACAAATTAATATGTTCAATTCTCTATAAATGTATGTATATAAGGCTTTTACTTTTACACACACACACACACACACACACACACACACTTCAGTATAAAGCTTGCTGACATGTCTAGAGCACTGCAGGACAGAACCACAGAGACAACAGGCTTCCGGCCTCAAACATGCTCTAACCTCTTACATCTAGAATCTCACAATCACACATGCACATGTTTTAAATATCAAAATAGTCAGGTCATATATCGGATTTAGGTGGAAAGCCCCACACATGCAAAGAGCCAGTGCGGTCTTGGAGTGTTCGAGTCTATTGCCTCGTGCTTCCGGGGTTGGTTGGAACACAAAAGTAGCACTTGGTCACAAGTAATAACCCAATGATATGTAGATCGGTTAGATAATATACTTAATAACATCTTGGTCAGGTGCAATTGATTGTTACATCTAATCTCTCAGGGAATGAGACGGTAAAGGTGTGTGTGGTTGTATGGCCTAGCTTACCACATCACGAATAACTTTGATATGCAATAAAAATATGTTTATATAAATAAAATAGAGCTTTTAGACACTTATTTGACATTTTATTTTGCCTTTATGGCCTAAAGTAATATATATACATAAATTTTTAT
>JAQMYJ010000009.1:18858793-18875673 GCA_030014305.1 Clarias laeviceps
TCTCGTGCACCCCTGAAAGTTTCTGGTGCCAATTTATTTTTATAATTATTGTTTTACTTTTTTTCTCAACTTATTTATATTCATTTAAGATGTTCCTTTAGCAACTCCATATTTCCATATATTTAAACTAATATGCAAGTAATTAATACACTTTTTTATGTTTAGTTCCTTCTCCCAAACACAATTTACTTACATTTTCTGAACAAATTTCTCTTCTAGAATATAATTTCACCCACCCAGTTTTTTTTACATTCATATTTGTGCTTATATAAAAGCCCTTTTGGTATATGTGTTAATGGGAGAGCTTCAGACTTCAAACTGGGTATTTGGAATTTTGATTATGTCAGGTAAAACAAAAGTTATCATGAATTTTATAAGTGTAAAATTTACCACTACTACAATATGAGAATTAAGTTGCAAAAATGTAGAACTCACAAAATGAGCATATTATTATTATTTGGTCATAGAAACAACCCTTTTTTTCTTTTTTTTTTTTCTTTGCCGTTGTAACCTGGTTTCTCATTTTTCACTCAGTCATGTTTGGGAAAATTGGTTAAAATGAACTAAAATTCAGTTCATTATATCGCCAGTATTACTATATTACTATTTTGTGCTGAAGAAAGTTATGTAAAATACTATATATTCAGTACTGTATGATGATTATTAAAAAAAAATTGCAAAAGAAATAATGGCTGAAATGCTCTGAGCTTTAAGGGCTACTTAGAGTTGCAACACATAGGCATTGCATACACAACTAGTGAACCAATTTAAAACTATACATATTCTCAACATTCAACAAAACTTTCTAAGTGGTTCAGTGGTTAAAGTACAGTAAGTAGTGTTTTCATTACCATTCTTAGTTTTCATTTTCATTCCTAATGTCCTGAAGGCAGGCATTTCACTGTTCTCTCATGCCCTTTTCACTTCAAGTGAATAATGATAATAAAATACAATTAAATTAGTAAAATTATGGAAAAAACCCAGTGGCTTTAACTGTACTGCATATGTGTGTTTGTTTTATTAAGGCAGTGATCATACAGCATATGATGACAGGATCTCTTCTAGGATGGCAATGCCTCCATCCACAGGACACCAGGACTCACTTAGTGGGTTGCTGAGTATGTAAATGATGTAAACTACTGTATATGCTGTGACCTTCACACTCACCAGATCTTACTGTTTGGGTTCGACATGAATGACCAGTAGGTGAATTTGAAGCTCCCTTCAGCACTTTGTAGAATCTCTGGCAATGAAAGGTGCTAAACCTGTTCTGGTGGCTCATAATGGCAAAATCGCCCACTTAGACACTTGATGTTGAGTTATTGTCTAATTTATCACGCGAATGCATGTCTCTAAAATGGATTTTCATGTTTCATCCAATTTTTGGATGAACGTTGTGTACGTAGCTGTTTACACAGGCCCTTACATGGTCAATATACTGTACTGCTGCTCTGTACTCTGTAGCATATTAGACAGGAAATGATTGTGGACACAGCCAAGCCTTCAGGGATGATTCATCTGTGCGCTATGCAGATAGCTCTCTCTTGCTACATCCTGTCCCGTAACATTTTATTGCATTACTATAATAGTTATGCAACATCCTAAAGTTAACTAAACAAACAAAGCCACAAGGGAGGTGCTGAAAAATCAAACAAAGCGGCATACACAGAATTAAATATTAAGTCCCCGGGGCAATACTGGCTTTTGTTTTGAAATGTGCACTGTGCAAGTGGGAGTAAAGGAGCAAGGCAAAAACAAAGTAGAAAAAAGTAGAAGATTGAGCATTACCTTAAAAAAAAAAGCTTGTCATTGTAATCCAGACGCACCAGGCAAATTTAGGTTTAAAATTGCATTCAAGCGTTACAAACTTTAAAGGTAAACAACAAAGGTGACATTTGACTTAATTATCTAGCTCAGCCTACATGCAGCAACCCTGGAAAATCCACTGTCACATGTTTAAGGGATTCAAATTTTTCTCTTTCACTTTTGTGTTCCTCCAAAATGTAAAGTGAGCCAACATGCAATACAAGTATCCAGTTGAAACTGAATGTGGCATGTGTATTGCAGAACTATGTGACCACCATGAGATCAACTTTGAAGAATTTGGTTTTACCCCACAGTAGTAGTTTTACCAGATTTTATTGATATACTCATGTACTGAGAGGTTCAGGTTGAAACACAGACCCATATCAGTTGCTGGTTAGTCTACAGACCGATATGTGTTACTTAAATTTGTAGTAAGATATAAATGGTATAGTGGTTTAGGTTGATGGAAGAATAAATGTACCACGCCTTAATTATTAAACAGCAATTGTTTTATAGTGCAAGATCATAGTTCAGCCAGGAGAGTGCTGCACTAACCATGAAATGCTCAATGCCTAGAGTTACGTCAGTTATTATGACAGGGAGATGATTTTTTCCTGATACTATAATGAGAAACCTGCAAGATAAGGAGATTACCATGAAATAGATAAGGCAGCCAAGGTGGTAAATTGATTCTTATCCCAAGGTAATAGTTCTTAATCTGCTTGTCTTTGGACTGTAGGAGGAAACCCACCAAGTTTTACATTTTTAAACCGCATACACACAGACCCGAAGCGGGAATCAATCCCATACCCCGGAGGTCCTAGTGCAAACCACTACACCACCATGGCAAACATGCTAAATATGTACAAAGATAACTGCAATCAAAGAAAGACCAGAAACACAAGTCTTTAAGTAATCTTTTTGCTCTGATAAGATTTGGGTATAGTAAATTGAAGAGCCTTCCAAGGAAGACATGTGACCTGCCCAGTGAACATGGTACTTCTAATAATGAAATAGCTAGTGCTTCCTAATAAATGTTCTGTGATAAAAAGGACTGCTTGTTACTGAGGAAAATAAGTTTAGCAAGGTAGCTACTGTAGCAGCGCGGCATCACAGTCTACCACAAAAAAGGAAATGCCACCTTGTGCTGATGTTTGGTATAACCGCGTAGCCACCTTACTGTACTAAACCCCTAACTGTTACAGTCTATTGGAAGAGATTAGATTTTTAAAATGACATTTAGAAGAAAGTTAAACAACTAGTGCATATCTATGCTTTCAGAAAAAAAGGTACTGTGAATGTTTGGCCATATTTTAATGGGGAGTTGCAGATAGATCAAAAGTGTCACAACGACGCACGATGGACACCAACGCAAGATGACGGATAGTAATCCATATGTGTTGCCTATGCTTTGCAGGCAAGTGACAGAAAAAGAAAGTAAAACTCCTCTTCCCTCAATCCCTCAATCCCTCTCTCCAAAAAACATCTTGTGACTGATGGTACTTCTAGGTAGTAACCTAGTAACCCAGTGTAAGGATCTATCTAAAAAAAAATTTATAGCACTTTTGAACATCGCTCTGGATGATAGCGTATGCCAAATGCCTAAATTCCTAAATGTAAATGATGTAAAGATGCCCACAACAGTCAAAAAGCCAGTCTTGTTGGTTGGGACACACCTGTGTCTAGATTGGTTGGGATCAGTCATTTTGACTGTTGTGGACACTCCTGTGGTTGGCGCCAAGTCAGTCATTCTGGCTAGTCTAGTTCACTGATTGTATCTTTTATGCTTACAAATTGTTGGGAAAGTTTAAAAGGATTTTTTTTTTATTTAACGATTATGAGGGAACAAGAAACAGGGTCCAAGAGATAGGTGAGGACAAAAAGAAAAGTTGGTAATTTTTTTATAATAATTTTAAATATTGGAACAGTAGAGGAATTCATGAGCTAAGTTCATGGTCCATGGAGAGTATAAAAATCTGTAAATGGAAAATATTGAAAGAGCTGTTTTGAAGGATCAAGGACAGAACACTCAAAAATTGTAGATGCAGGTGTTTCCAGCTTTATTGTTTAGGAAAGGGGCGGGTTAAGAAAATCAGGGAGACAAAGTGAGTTATAGAGGGAAAGTGGAGGTTTTTATGGGAACTTGGAATAGAACGTCAACTGAGGTCAAAAGGTAAGGAATGGCGAGATGGCTATCTGTCATGTGGCTGTGTTTCTGAGTATGGTCTTGTTCCTTTGTGGATTTCTGGAGTGCAGATATTTTAGTCCAGATATTAACATACAGTAGCATTAAGTGTTCAGCAGCTGGTTTGATATTTTGGAATTCAAATTGGAATTCAAATGAAGTCTTTTTGCTTAAGATTTCCTGGCCTGATCAATATTGCTGCAAGCTATCTGAACATGACTAGACACAACATGTTCCAGATTCCAACAAAGACAGATGTGACATTCTCTGTTGCAATTTGCTGAGGATTTGTATAAACAGGTGACCTCATCTGTGCAGGTGCTGATGTTGGCTAGGTGTCTGTGTGATATACGGGGTCATGCACCAAGTGTCTTTCTAATTCCTAAACTAGCTTCCAACAAGTCTCAAAGCAAAAACACAAAAAGTTCTGACACAACAATGTTCTGACTCTCAGGTCAGTTCTAAAAGCTTGCCTATGATGATCAAACAAGTCACAAATCACAAGTAGCATATACTCTGTATGATGATAAAGTAATAGCTTATATAAAATCCTGTGGGTAAACAAAGAATAAACTAAAGGCCATGTATACATATGACCATCATACCCATATGTGGATACCACCTTAAAATTTGTAAGTACAAAATCATATAGGATGTCTTTGTATGCTGTTGCATTACTTCTAGAAGTATGAGCCTAAAACACCTTCCAGCATGACAATGCATCTGTGCAAAAAGTCCATTTGTACAAGTGCAGTGACTCGAACAGTGCTCTTACTCCATAATGACATCATCGACATTATATCTAAAAGTTCCAATGAGAACTATTAGGTTGAAATAAAACCTAATTAGCTACCAGCATAAACACCCACTAATAAAATTTTAGGTAAAGATTAACAGACATCAACATTTGTAACACTACAAATAGTAAATGATGACATAACATATTTTACCCAGAGCTTTTATTGCGGAAAGTTTACTTAGCAAAAGTTCACCTTGATAAAGTCATTGAGAAGTGAAAGGAACCATGTTACTTTTTTTTCATGTGCCATATTACAATGACTTTGATTGCGCATGTGCTTTCCCATTACATCATTTGTTTGTTTTTTTCTTGCAGGTAAATTTTATTTGCATTTGAGTTGACTTTTAGTTTTTCAAACATGTTTAGGATATATTAAAAAGAAAAAAGCTAAAGAAATGCCAAATATAACCAGGAAAAATGACAGCTCTAAAGTAACATAGTTAACACTTAAACCTAACAGTTAAACTTAAACTTAATTAACAGTTTAGCAACATTATTATTGAGTCTACAGCAGTGGACAAAAGTTTTGAGAATGACACAAATATACTGTAATTTTCACAAAATCTGCTGCTTCAGTGTTGTTAGAAATTTTTGTCTATGTTCCTATGGTATACTGAAATATGATTACAAGCATTTCATAAGTGTCAAAGGCTTTTATTGACAATTTCATTAAGTTTATGCAAAGAATCAGTATTTGTGTTGACACTTCATTTTCAAGACATGTGCAATTCACCTTGGCATGCTATCAATCTACTTCTATCAGCCACATCCTGACTGATGGCAGCATCTATTCTTGCAGAATCAATGCTTGGAGTTTTTCAAGAATTTGTGTTCTTTTATTTGTCCACACGCCTTTAAAAAAAGTCCTACAGTGTGTGTCAGCGGAGGAGACTTCAGACACACAACTGTTTTGGATATGTCAGGTAGAACCAAAATTATTTGGTTTTAAAATGCAGTCCGGAATATGAGAATGACTTCACAAAAGTTTTGAACTGAAAATGCTCATATGGCTCATATGAAATCACATGATCTTATGTATTTGTACTATTTCTTTGCCTGTATGACCCATTTTTTACATTTTGTATGCTTGTATGGTAGATTAAAATGGAATAAAATTTTAATCATCATATTGTCTAGGTTGTGCTAAAAAAAAAAAGGACGTCACTCTATATTGCACAATCCTGACCACTATATTCGGTATGTTTTTTTTTTTTGTTTTTTTAAAGTAATGCATAAAAAATGGCTAAAAATCCTCTGGGTTTTAAGAGCTAAGCTTGTCTGTTCATTTTGCATTGATTTTCTGTGCAGGCTGAGCATGAATGACAAGTTGTTAAACAAAAGAGAGCTGTTACTGCTAACACAGAAAGATGAGATGACATGCACCTAGCAGCACAACCCTAACAATAGTTACTGGTAATATAGTAGTGAAGAGTTATAAACTGTTTACATTTGGCAACCAGTAATTCAAGAAAGCACATGATATATGATATATATGATAATGTTACTGTAAACTGAATCAATATCTCTGACTACCAGCATTTTTTGTCCCAGATTCTGCTGACTGGATATGAACTGATGACTTTGGTAAGCGAGTGTTTCCATGACGCTGCACATCTGTCTCTTGAGAAATGTAGGTGAAAAAAAAATTAGTTAATGTGAATTTTCCAAACAACAAAATAGTCACCCTTTAAAGCTCTGCTTGTTTGTGATACTGTTATACTGACAGGAATGAGCATGATTAGTTCTGCTGACTAATTTGTATTAAATTTATTCATTATCAGATTGTGTGTGCTGATCGCTCTCTTCTGTGTACAAATTAGGCAAACATCTGGATTAGTGACTTAAAGTGGAGAAAATAAAGATTTTAATTTCCTTGTTGTTGTTCCTAATATACTGATCATTACTTCCAGCATTTCTTTCTATGTTGTGGTACCATTTGATCTGCTATCATCATGATACTTTATTTGTTAAAGAAGAACATTTTCATTTACGAGCTATTTGAGGAAGACGGGTGTTGAGCGATTTAAAACCCACCACACCCTGTAATCAGGTATAAAGGTTCCACTTGGCTGTAGTGCCGCCGCTGCTTGGATGTGACCTGGGTGTACACCGCGGTGATGTAAGGTTAAGTATGATTATCAGCTCAGCGTTGTACTAAATGAAGCTGGAATGTAAGAGCCACTGCCAGGCGCTTTCCGAGAACTGGGCCGTGAGGCACATCTGTGTGTATCGCTCCAGCCTGAGGGCAAGCAGTTCAAAACCCACTCACTAACACCTTACACACACACATTTTCATTCTGCTGTTTGTTCACAGTACTCTATTATTAAATTGTATCTGGTCAAAGCTTATTACTATGATTCATGGAAAATGTAGCCTAATAAAAGAGAAAAATGAAAGGAAAAACACATTCATCTTCAGTGGCATACAAGATCAATTGATTGATTGACTGATGAAATTCTGAGCTGACTTTTTTAGCTTGTTTTTTACACTTTTGACATTACTTTGGTTAATGGTTCCTTACAGTATATTACCCACAATGCTAGTCAACTACCGGCTGATAGTGGTGCAAGCAAACTTAACCCTTGCTTTATCTTTGCCTAGGGCAATAATGGTAGAGGCTCTGGGTTGGTGATTAGGGGGTCGACGGTTTCCCACCATTAAGCCCTTGGCAAAGCCCTTAATGCCTTATGCCTATTTAAAATCACACTGCCATTGACGCGTCCCAAAGACTGGATGAGAAAGGAGGACGGTTGGGCATCAGGCTGGCAACCCCTCCCTGTAAAAACCATCATTGCTATAGAAACAATGGAACACATCACCTGGTGTGCTCGCGATGTACAGTAGCAGTGCTTCAGCCTGTCCAGTTTTTTCACTCCCCCATGTGTACACATCACGCAAACAGATCGGATTTCAACTTTCACACAAATTTTTACTGCTGTCAACACCATAACGAATATCCTCTCAGAGATCACTTACTAGGAGTTTGTGCCATAACTCAGCTGTTGAACAACATTGCATTCCGGAACTCTGAGTCCAGTGTGTTTGCTGTCTCCACTAATTTTAAATACTGACATTGATCATTGATTTAAGCTGTTGCACTTTTGTTTTTAGGAGCTAACAATGAAACCCTAATGTTATCCAATATGCTTAAACCTGATAAACATTCACATATTAAATGCATTAGCAATTGCACTTCATAATAGAACAGTCGGGTAGTCCGGTCCCCTAAACTGATTGGTTGAGAGGCGTTTGAAGGACGTTTCACTCTATCACATCATTCTACTCCTTTGGGTTCGCAACATCAAATTCCACTTTCGAGCTTGACGTGGTACAGTAGGTGGCAGGGTGGCACAGTGGTTATCACAATAGACTTGCACGTTCAAGAGTTCGATTTCCACCCTCTTGTGTGTGTGAAGTTTGCATGTTCTCCCTGTACTTAAACACCAGGTGCTTCCCACGGTCCAAAGACTGTTTATACTGTACAAGGTACGCTAATTGGTGTTTTCGAATTGCCTGTAGCACGTACATGTGTGCTCTGGAATGAATTTGCACCCTGTTCAGGGTATATCTTGCCTTGTGCCCCAAGGGGCCGGGAGTAGAGTCCTGACCTCATTTCACCCTGTACAGGATAAGTGTTACAGAGACTGTGTGAGTTTGACATGGTTATTACAGTAACACTAGCGACATAATTAGTAGACATGGCGAATGGTGCTTTTCAGTATTATACCCACAGAAATAAGAAGCAGTGGTAGCTCAAACGGTTCAGACTGTGGGTTGCTGACCAGAAGGTCATGAGTTCAAGCCCCAGCACCACCAAGATGCCATTGTTGAGTCCCTGAGCAAGGCCATGAACCCCGTCTGCTCCAGGCTGACCCTGCACTCCAAACACAGCTTCCTAACTGGGATATGTAAAAAAAAATAATTTCATTGTGGTACATGTGACATCTCATTGAATCTTGACCTTTGGTTGAAATTATGAAAAAAGCTTTTTCAGGGTCAATTTATAACAATGGTGCAAAAATAAACATAAATAAAACTTTTGACTATATCGTGTCTTAAATGTCACTTAATCAATATTAATTCATTGTTTATAGAACAGTTACTGTACATAAAAGCAATATAGCAGTTTCCTTCCTGCAATTATCGAGAATATTGGCACGGCTGCGATTACGCTGTATGTAATCAGATATTCCAAAGAACTTCATTCATGCTTGTGCAATATTTCTTAATCCAATATTATTATTTTTTCTACATATCTTCCTGCAACACTGGTTATAAAGATAGGTGGATTCCCATTTACCTTTTCTTATCTATAGCTGAAAAAAAGCGCTAACCATAACAACGTGACTAACTGTTTGCTCTGCTTGACATTAGCTTTTCTGAGAAAATGGATGCAATGAACTTTTGATTATTATTACACCCAACTGAACGTGACATTTGGATGCAACAATGGACCTATGACTATATGACTGTATGACTGGCATCATGACTGACAAAAATAAACTGATAAAAAACTGATAAAATCATGCTAAATAATTTTCACATGAAAAAAAATCATATGTGATGCTGTATGTTCAGTGGGCGGCATATAAAGCTCTGCATATATTTGCAGTGTTTAATGAGAAGAAGTAAATAACAGATGCTTTTAGAGACTGGAGCGCAGTGGATGTGTGGATCTGTGTCAGAGTCGGGGGAGGATGGAACAACAGTGAAGACAATTCAATTATATTGATGGAAGTGATGAAGGAAGAGAATGATTCATCCTGTTAGTAAGCTATAGGGAGAGACAAACAGTTGAAATGTCATATAAGGTTAGATCACACTTGAGCTCATGGGTAGACCAACAGATTACTTCATGTGATAGAAATTAATTATATAAGGAACAGTGCATGTGCATTTAATTCTCCGTCAAACTACAGTACTGTACATACTGTACATTTTGCAAATCCAATGATACAAATTTTTTGACTGTAGATGGGATCTTATTTGTCCATTTTCATAGTAACTGAGCAAGAATTTAAAAAAATTAAATAACTAGTAACCATGTCCAGAGTCCGGGTTCAATTCCTGCCTCTGGGTCTGTGTGCATGGAGTTTGCATGTTCTCCCTGTGCTTGGTGGGTTTCCTTAGGGTTCTCCAGTTTCCTCCCCCATCCAAAGACATGCAGATTAGTCTAAGTGGCGTTCCCAAATTGCCCATAGTGTGTGACTGCATGTGTGAATGTTGACCGGAGGTCCTATCACGGTCGTAAAAATGTTGAATAAATACAATGGTCACAATTGGCCTCCTGTCCC
This sequence comes from Clarias laeviceps, assembly GCA_030014305.1. Classification (NCBI taxonomy): domain Eukaryota; kingdom Metazoa; phylum Chordata; class Actinopteri; order Siluriformes; family Clariidae; genus Clarias; species Clarias laeviceps. The sequence goes on from JAQMYJ010000009.1 coordinate 18,868,879, forward strand.
TATTTGGACTACAGAGGTTCCTAGATGGATGGAATTTTCAAATAGAAATTTAAGTAAATAAATAAATACAAAACCAGGATCGTTGTGTTTTTTTTATTTTTTTTTACTTGTGATTAAAATAAACAGATGCGATAGAAGATTTCAAGAAAAAAAATTCAATCACATCTTCACCATATAAATAAAGAGACGTGTTCCTTTGTTAAACAGCAAACATATATTTAATCCATTTATTATTAGAATTAGATTATGTGCCACGTCCCCCATACATGTCCCTGTGAATTACCTGTTGCCATAGAAACTAAAGCACATTAGAAAAATCACATAAAAAAATTGAGATTTGCATTACAGCCACCACTTCTGTCTGAGCTGCTGTTATAGAAAATAAACATTTTGAAAGATATATATATTTTTTTTTTCCGTTTCAATATGTGTGGTAGCCGGCGTTTCCATGTAGGCATGTAGTAACAAGTTCATCATTCATTCATCTTTAATACCGCTTATCCTGCACAGGGTCGCTGGAGCCTATTCCAGGAGACTTTGAGGGAGAACTGGGGTACACCTTGGACAGGCTGCCAATCCATTGCAAGACGCACACACATGCACACACACACTACGGGCAATTTGGGAACGCAAATGAACCTAATCTGCATGTCTTTGGACTGTGGGAGGAAACCGGAGTAACTGGAAGAAACCCAGCAAGCACCGGGTGGACATGCAAATGCCATGCACACAGACCTGAGGCGGGAATTGAACCATCGACCCTGGAGGTGCGAAGTCACTGTGCTAACCACCATCCCTACATGGTGCCGTCTACATTATCATCAATGTCTAACTATTTATGGACCCATCTGTATGTCAAGTTCAAAAACAAACTGTAATGGTAAAAAATAGTAGATGGAAATATTTCCCAAACTAAAAAATTAACATGTTTTAAGAAGTCATATTTACGCACATTTAAAATGTTATAGCAGTCTAGCTAAAGTCTCAGTACACAGGGAAAGAATTAAGGGGATCCGCTAAGAAAAGTTTGGGAACACTTTATCTATGTACTCATCAAATGTCATCGGCCTTCCTGTTTTTTTCAGTGTGGGAAAGAAGTGCCAAGGAAGCTCCTCCATTTCTGAGAACACCGTGACTCATGTCTATGCTTACTGTTGAGTGAAAATACCGAGCTCAATAATCTGCTTTCCGATGTGCTGAGTTTTTCTGACTAAAATCGTTAAAGTTCTTACCATAGCAACTGGTGAATATGGGGGATTGTCGGGCATGCGAGGTGACCTGTATTGTGTTCGGTGGTTGCTGTGGTGACACTTATGAATCTGCTCAAGTAAACTACTGCAGGTGTGCCTGTAGCACATGTTTGTGTGGGTACTGGACATCCACTTCAGTAAATTACAGCATTTGAAGGATGATTTTATCACAAAACATTAATTATCTTTTAGAAAATTGCATTTAATCTACTTATCTAAAGACACTGACAGGTTTTAAAATGTGAACGTGGCATTCTTTTGACCTACTGTTGCAGAGCGAACTTTGTACACGGATTGCAGGTAAACATTTTGCCTACATTAGATACCAGTACTTTGCAAGCCAAATAGGTAAGCTGGAGTTTTTTATGCAAACAGTAAATGCATAGGCTATAACACACAAACACACGCACTCACACACAAACATCGCATCCATATGTGAGCCTTCTCCAGACTGTTACCAGAAAGTCAGGAGCCTTTGTATGCTAATGCATTACAGTTTCCCCTCACTGGAACAAAGAGGAATAAACTTGTTCAATCTGATTCATGACAATGCCCCTGTGCATAAAGTGAGGCCCATGAAGATAGAGTTCGCCAAATTTGGATCGGAAGAATTATAGTGGTCCTGACATCCCTGACATCAACCGCGCTGATTGGGATGAATTTTACTGACTACATGCCTGGGCTGTTTGCCCAACATCAGTGCCTGACCTCACTAATGTTCTTGTAGCTGAATGGGTAATTCCCCTCAGCCACATTCCAAAATCCACTGATAAGTCTTCTGAGAAGCATGGAAATTTTTATGAGTAAATGTGTATAGGTTGTTATGATCACTTCCATTTAAATTGTAATGTAGGATGTTGTTTTGTTACTGTTTGTTCGGCAATGGTGGTAATTTTTTATGCATTAATCAACCACGCAAACATTACAACACAAAACATTAAGCTCGGTATTGTTTAAATTCCCAGTGTGCTGTCTGGCCCCTTGGGGCATGACTCCACAAGACCTCTGGGGGTGGCTCTGGTGTCTGGCACCAGGAAGTTGGCAGTGGGTGCTGTGGGTTGTGGGGTGGGGCATCTGTGTATCAGACTTGATGCATCCCATGGGAGATGTGGGGAATTTGGAGGCTGGGTTGGCATTCTTTGTCTTCTGGTTCCTGTGAGGGGCAGACTGTGATCCACTGGGTTTTCTGTTGCCTTTTAACGTGCAAAGTATTTACTTTTTCCTACGATTTGTGCTGCACTGGATTTTATGTGGAATTAAAGCTGGCCTTTAGTCCATAGGGAAGCCTTGGACACCCATGATCCTGTCGTCAGTTTGCTGGTGTATAGTTGGAGATCATTGTTAATGCGTTAATGTTTTGTGGTTAATTATATGGCTGATCTGTGTATGGTTTATAAGGTTGCTTTTTTAAATTCAGCTGTAACATTAACACCACCAACAGGTAAATTGAATAATATCGACCTGGAAACTGGAGACAGCACCATGGGCATCCAAGGCCCATCTATGCCACGAGGACCAGAGGCTAGTCTGCCCGAACCAATATCAATTCAACACAAACCACTGAAAAAGTCATTGCTGGCTACTAAAGAAGGTATCACAACACCCACCATGCTAAATCCTCCCACATATGGGGCTTAGCAGGAAAAGAGTTCAAGGTTGAACCAGATCTCATTCCGATTAGGCATTCATGAAATGCCACACCCTGCAACCCAGAGCACCCAAAGAATCCAGTGCCAATGTCCCAGTGCCAGAACCATAACCCACCCCATTCAGGAGCTGTAGAGCCACTCCCCATGAGGCCATAGCTGCCCCAGTGACATAAGAAGAACCCAAAACCTTAGTGGTTTTTTATGCAAATGGTTCGGTGTAGACCTTTGGGTTGATTTTTGAAAGGGTTTTTTCAAATACACCTGATAACATTAGTGTTTTGAGAGCACTTCAAAATGCATAAAAACAGTGTTCATCAGTAAACAATCAAACTAAATAATTTGATTATTTTCAGGAAGGAAAGAAAGCATCATGATGTTTTGTTTTGTTTTCCCCAGTGCTTATGTAGTCACTAATTTGAATTTTCTCAACAGTCACAAGGTGCTGGTCATTTAGTCTGCTGCTAATGGGACCATTTTTTGCTTATTTTCTGTACGGCACATTGTTTTCTAAAGGTCCAGCTGATTTTGTTGCTTCTTTCTTTTGTATTTGAAATACACTAATAAATGATTCAAAAGGCTCTTTTTGGTGAAGCATGTCCCTCGTTCAAGCTTGCATTATTGTGACACTCTTTCCTCTGCTGTTGATCGGAAGCTCTTGGCTTTGTGAGGGATGAGAGGATATATTGGAGGATTTGTAGCACAGCTGTCATTTAGAATTGGACAGCGACAAATAATGCCTTTTTGCGTCATTCCGCCTAGTTAGTGTGCGCTCCCACTCCTCACTCGTGCACGCTGTTGCTGAGCAACTCATCTTCACCTAGATCCCTACACGTGAAGGTAAAGCAACATGGACTGACCAAGGCATCTTGTGCGGCTTTGCTATTTTTAGCCCTCTGGGTTCACCAAGTATGTTTTCAAGGGTGGGAGGATATGCAGTATAGCATATTATGCTACAATCAGTATTCAGTTGTTAAAGATAAAAAGGCCTGAGAGAAAGATAAAAAGATGGCCTGATTTTATTCTAAACACAATAGAGTTGCTACACAGAATGCCAACCAAACTTTCCCCTCCAAAAGTATTAAAACAACAAGGTTGTTATTGTTGTTGTTATTATTATTTTTGTTCTTGATTTGAGTATGAGATCAAAATATTAATATAAGATGATAGAATAATTCATTTACATTTAGCAGATGCCCTTATCCAGAGAGACTTAAATCTTTATCTCATTATACATTTGCGCAGTTGAGGACAACAGGGACAACTTGGTGGTCGTGGGATTTGAAACCTGGGACCTTCCGAACTATTGTCTAATGCTTTAACCATTAAGCTACACCTGACCCCTGATTTATTCACTGATTGTCCATCTAGAACTTAGAACGTAGCACCTTTGCTAGCAGACAACCTAATTCCTACATGAGCAAAACTATTAGACTCAATAGTCCTAAAGTTGTCAGTCTTTCAGCTGCTCCCATCTAGGGGTCGACACAGCGGACTTTCCGATCCGCACACAGCTTTGCTACAGGTTTTATGACGGATAAAACCCTCCCATTTTATCCAGGCTTGGGACCAGCACTGCATCCTGTGGCTGGGGTTTGGGTGGGAATCAAACCCGGGCCTTCCGTATGGCAGACGAGAAACCCACCACTGAGCCACCAATGTCCTTCCTGATAGTCCTAAAGTAATTTAAGTAAATAACACTTAACATTCAGTTGCATAGCCCTTGCTTGCAATAACAATGCTGTGACCCTGTGACATCACAAAATTATTGCATGCTTCTTTTGTAATATAAATTTCATAGGTCAGTCGTGGCTCAAATTGTTAAGAAAGCAGAGGGTTCAATCCCTAGGTACCACTGTTGAGCCCTATCTGATCCAGGGTGCTGTACCCTGGCTGACCCTGTGCTCTGACCACAGCTTCCTATGGATTTTACTATACTGTAGGGTACATGTGACAAATAACAAAATCTTAATCTTGCACCACAACATCTCTTAGTTGGTGTTTCCTGTTTTTTTTTGTTAGTTTTTTTTGCAAACAGGAAATAAAATCCTCTTCAGGAGGTGAAATGTTCACTCAACTTTCTATTTTTTTTTTTCAACATAACAAATGCCCTTTGGGTAATTATTTTTCTAAATTCCTCCTAATTAGAACTGATGTGTTTCTCTGTAAATTGGCTTTGTACTACACTTACAGTGATACTACTGCCAGCATGCTTGACTGACAATTTCACATTTTGGATCATGCGCAGATCCGTTCTTTCGCCACACATTGGCCCTTCAATCACTTTGGTAGAGATTAATCTTGGTTCCAGGCCTCCTGTCGCTTCTGTCACCATGTTTCTGTCATCAACTGCTGTTTCTCGGCCAACCTGTTCGCTGCCTGTTTTTGTTAGTACACCAGTGGATTCTTTCTTTTTCAGGACATTCCAAATAGTTATAATGTTAAGTAATGGCTGTATTCAATGTTTGCACAATAGCTCTGAATAATTCCCATCTTTTTTAAGTTTCAAATGGTGTGGTTTTTCCCATGAACAGCTCTATTGTCTTCATGATGGTTTATCCTTTTCAATAACAAATATACTCTTTACAGGTGAAATCTAAAGTAACCATTCTAAAGTTAAAACAATGAATCTACCAGTGCACACCTGGGAAATAAAAAAAAACTGTATAAAAAAAGGTGTATAGCGATAATAATAATAATAATAATAATAATAATAATAATAATAATCATCATCATAAATTGTGCCATGTTTTAAAGTTAACACATCTCGATTTAAATATCAGGAAGTAAAAGCTGAAACTATCTACTGTCCTGTATTTATATTTTGATCTCTAACCCAAACAAAAGAATGACCTTGCCCTTGTAGTACCTTTGCAGGGAACTGTAAATATTGCCAATGGTGAAAAGGCGTGCATATGATTAATCTTCAGTAATCTCTTCATCCTGCTCATAACGGCGTTCAATCCGGAGCCTATTGCAGGAACACTGGGTGTGACATGAACGACATAAACGTTGAACAGGACACCAGTCACTGCACCATGAACACAAACATTTACACTTAAGGGATATGTAGTGTAGTGTAGTCCATCCCTGTACTGGCAAGGTTTTGGTAGAAGGGAGGAAAACCACACGTATACGACGTGAACACTACACAGATGTGCAGATTACGCAATGGTCATTATATTAGATTTAAAAATGTGATTGTGATGTATTACATAAATTTTTGAGACTTAGTATAATATAATTACTGCTTAAGATTAAATCACAAGGGGTTGTATAATTATTATGCATAATGATATGTAAGGCAGTAGTGGGTCCAGGTGTTTAGAAAGGTTAATAGAAAGAAAAGTAGTATGTACTGTATACGATGACGATGTCGTATTTGTAGGATAGGTGATAGAGCGAAACCTCGCTTTATCAACTGACAAATTTTCACTTTAGGAATTGAAATTTTGCAGGAAATTTGCCACAAAGCATTTTCGGCATACAGACAAACGAACTGAACTGAACGCAAGATAAGTTGTGCATATGTCCAGAAGCCATTTAGAACTTTCACAACTTTTGTATGTGAAAATATAATTATAGTGTTGGAAATTTGTAATATTAGTAATATTTTGGGGTTGCTGGAATGGATTATTAGCATTTGCATTATTTCTTATGGGAGAATTTGTATCATAATAGAATTTTTGACTTTTCAATTCAAATTCAGTTCATATGACGTTGGTCTATATGTTCTGTGATGCAAAATAAATTGACATATACAGGAATTGACTTATACTAATGATGGGTCAAAATACACTACCGTTCAAAAGTTTTAGAACGCTTTCTAACTCCATGATGGTTCCTGATTTTTATTTCTTTCTACATTGTAAAGGAATGCTGAAGGCATCCAAAAAATG
>JAQMYJ010000009.1:18875773-18892148 GCA_030014305.1 Clarias laeviceps
TAGAATGTAGAAAATAAATCACTAAACAAAAAAAAAGAAATTTGCAAGTGTTCTAAAACTTTTGAACGGTAGTGTACCTAAAATGCCAAAGTAGATTATGCTGAACTTTTTTTTTGCCTGGCTGGTCAAAAATAAACAAATGTGACAAAAACATATACAGTAGATTTTTTTCGTTGGAACAATAGAAAAAGGTCATGTGGTCTGATCAGTTCTGACTGACCTTATTCCAGAGAAACGAGAAGGTATGAAGCAATGCAAATATAATGCATAGTGGCCACTGTACAAGTCTCTGGGGACAGTGTTATGGTCTGGAGTTGCTTCAGTTGGTCAGGTCTAGACTCAACAAGGTTGCGTGGCAATAAAATGAAGTCAGCTGACGACCTGAATGTTCTGAACGACCAGGTTATCACATGTACTGTGTGCATTTTTCACAGGCGTTTTCCAGGACTCGTATTGTGAAAGAGTTGTTCTGGGAGCATGAATTAGTCCTCACCTTAATTCCACTGAAAGTGTTTGGGATGTGCTTGGAGACTTGGAGGAGGGGTTTGACTCTCTTGCAATCAATACAAAATCTTGGCAAAAATGAATGCAACTCTGAAAGGAAATAATGCCACATCAAATACACACCATGATCAAAGCTAACAGGCTATACAGTAGTAGTGTGCGCCACTTTCATGTGGGTCAGCCATTGTATTTATTGAGTGTATTTGCTGACTCTATAAGTAAGAAGATTTCATACTCTCGAACGAGCCGTGCTCGGGTGGGTTTGTGGCAGTGCTGAGCCAGGCAGAAGAGCGGGTGCTATCAGATATCCGAGCTAACTGTGAGCGTTATGACCTTTGCTCGGTTTCTCTGAACTGCACACTGTACCATGACCTGTGCTCAAAACACAGCGCCCACGTGTGTACAGTAAACATTATGGTTTGCGTTTGAAAGAAGCAAACACAAACTCCCACACACACACACACACACACAAAACACAAAATCTCTTCTAAAATAATGCAATATTAGAGAAAATACTAAACCCATTACATTCGAATGAGTTCAAGTAGTATTTGTAAAAAGGAAAACCAGTAAAAACAAAAAAAAGCTTTTCTGCTTTTTCTACTGCAGGTCAAGCATACTATTAGCTCATCTTCTGTCTGCAACTACAAGTTCGCAAACAGAGTCAACACACTCCAGAAGCACAAAGGCGATCGAGAAATGTCACCTCTACTTTTACCCAACCCCATACTCACAACACACACACACACACACACACACGCAAAACAATTTGACAAGCACTTCCAGTTAAAAGCTTTTCTTAAAAATCACATGGGTCCAGTTTCTCAAGAGTGGGAAGATTCAGCCCTCACCACTTGTATACACACACACCCTCATACATACACACACACACACACACACGCTGGAGCTGACGGCACATGTTTCTAAGTGACTGTTTTGAAAGCTTCTATTTTTAGGCATAGGGTGAGGCCAGGAATAGAGCGCATGTGAAAGAGAAAGACAGAGAGACTGTCACTGGGGGGGGGAGGTTGTGGGGGGCAAGGATTATCAGGCTAACACTGAGGAATGTGATCATGGACTAACTCTCCATCCGTTCTGATTTCCTGTGCCTACTGTGAAGTGGAAAATGTTAGAATAATAATAATCATAAGCAAAGAACAAAACATGTTTTTCATCTCCGATTCCAGTCCTATATAGCAATTCATACGTATCACACACACACACACACACACACACACACACATCTTTATTTTGACATATTCGGAAAGTCCGACTGTTTAGGAGAAGCAGGAAATGAAGATAATTAAGATAAGGGTTTATGGAAATGTTTTCTAACCAGAGACTTGTGTGACCTGAAAATTCCACCTATAGGTTTTAGCTATTCCTGTCCCTGGCAATTATTAACGGCAAAGCGTGTCACGCTGGGTTCACTCGGTTTATAGGTCTCCTATAAAGTCTATGACAGACTATTTCCAAACATTGTAGGTCATAATATAACACGGGCTCCACCACAAACACTGGAAAAAAGAACGTAGTGTCCATATCAGTGGGACACCAGGAGGTTTGAGTCGGCATTCGCTTGGGAGTCTGGAACGCAGTTAAAGCCGCAGGAACAGATGAGGAGGACATTAAAGTTGTAAGCGCATGACGCAAAGTTGGGCTATCTGATGCAGCTGGGGGTCGGTTACACCATAAAAGGTATGTCGGTAGCTGGAGGGGTTGAGAAGTCGAGTAAAACAGACTCACACACACACACACACACACACACACACACACACACACATGCTTACTTATCCGTGTTATGACCTTCCACTAGAATAATTATTATTGCAGATAATTCAAAACGCACCCTATCTTTAACCACAGTAAACAAGAAACCTTTTGAGCTTTCTTATTAAATAAATTGAATAAAGACAATTTCCAAATTAAAATCTAAAAATCAAAACTGTTATGAAAATCTCCCCATCACCACAACATTTGTTCCATTTCACTGCCACCTATCACACAACAGTCACCACCAAGAACTGTGAAAGCTAATATGCACTTCCTTTAAACCAACATCTCAAACTCCTGCTCATGCCACGACTCAGGGAGGCATAATGCAGCTGGATGGATGACTAACTGTACAAGAAACAAATAAGTGAACGCAGACGATGTAAGACGCAAACGTGTAGCTCTGTCTTCGTGGGGTATTTCCATTTTGTCTTCCTGTATAGGAAATTGTGTCATGTCCACACCTATACATATATACTATATAAAAAGCAAGACCCTTTAAAGAGAAAAAAAAACAAAAACGAAGGGAGCCAAACATAACAAAAAGGGGGGGGGGGCGTGTCTATTCCTACATTTAGACATTTGGTAAGTACCCCGCCTCGCCTCATCCACCCCCCCCCCCCTCCCTCCGACATTGCTCCTGTATTACTCAGTTTATAAAGACACAATAGGAATTCAGATGGTTTCTCTGGAAAATGGTTTGCCTGTTAAAATGCAAATCCAGGCTATTCTTCGACGTAAGAAAGGAAAGAGCTTTAGTTAATGCAAAGTTCCGCTAAAAAATATATGTGAGATAAAAGCGATGACAAAACAATTAAGAGCACTTATTGCCTGGACTTTGATTTGGTCATGTATTTAACCTAACAAGCAATTCACCAGTAGTGTTCTTTTACTTTTTAAGTGTTATGATGTGAGACGGCAAAGAAAAAAAAAGGAGAGGTCAGGGACGAAATTGTCGCAGACGTGTTAAATGCCACAAAGTCATGCCATCCTGTGGTGATGAAACACTTGTTTGTGAAAGTTTAATAAGCAACGCACTCATGTGAAGACAAAGAAGCGGATAAATAAACTGTAAAGCCCTGGAAGACGGGTGGTATTAATGGGCCTCTCTATTCCAGGAAGGAATGTGAAGTATTGGGTCAATGCGTTGGAGGAGGTGCTGAAGTTGCAGTGCAAAGGCCTAACCACATGCGCGCGCACACACACACACACATAGGCAGATACACCACCTCTGTGTGGGGCTTCTGTGAGATTCGTTTTATACTCTTACACGACGATCGTTTGAACAATCCAAACAACAAACCTGGCCAAGGGTCCTACACTCAGCACAGCAAGGAGACTAAACAGTCTGCACGTATGCATGTGTGTTTGTGTGCGTGTGTGAGTCTGAAGCAAGCCTGTGGTGCAATACAACAATGAAGAGTTGACCCTTTTTGGCACAGCCTTGCAGAAATACAGAACACTACAGCACTTGTCAATCGTTCTTAGGAAAGTAGGAGGGAAAGGCAGGAGGAAGTTATTTAAGCCGTCTTACTGAGAAACTGACGCAGCTCATGTGGACATCGATAATCAGCACAAAACTGGGTCTTTTTTTCTTATAAAACAAGTGGGTTTGACTGATCTAGATATCCACTGCGGAAACACGTGTGGTCTCATACCTCACGTGTACCGTTTTGTGGTTTTTCTTTTCAAACAAAGCCTTAAGTGAGGTGCAGACGTGGCCAGATGAATATATTATGGGTAAAAAATTGGGGAATAAAGGGGCATTGATGTGCGCACCGCTTTATTTTTTCAGTTTGCATTAACGAAAAAATAATAATAATAATAAATAATGGGTCTATGCGGCATGTGTCTGTGAAGGACAGGGATTTTTCATTCACTGTGGGAATTGAATGAATACACGCACGTTACCTTCGTCATGCACGTAAACCAGATATCAGATGTTTATGAGAACCGGGTCAGAACATTTGAGTCCCACAGTAGTAAGGTACAGTAGTTACCTTGAGAGAAAAAACTGGGGCACCCAAACAGGTCAAGCCTGACACACACATACACACTTGACCGTGTAGAAAGTTTTTCTGTTTAGGCAACATTCAGGCAGACAGCGTTGATCCGAACTCATTCGAAGCGAACGCCCCAGCTAGTCAAAGCAGTTCCACACGCCCACCACACAGTACAGAGGGTTTTTGGACACCGTGGCCAGATAAGCCGTACAAACCACAACAATAGAATTGATCGCAGGCCGCAGACACACAGTCAGCATTTTCTCTTTTCAGAGCTCGTAGCCAAGCATTACAACGAGTAAATCACCCTGGTACTTTCGAAACCCACTTAAAGCCCATTTCGGGAGGTGTAAATGATATGAGGCCTGTTATCATTCCTCCCGAGCGGCTCTGCAGTGTCTTTTCGACGCATTCCAGAGGTTTCTTCAGGTGTGGCGCACCAGACCACTTCAATGAAGAACAATCCGTCTGACTCCGAGTCTGATGGGAAACTGCCAGTTACACCTCTGAGCTGACGAGTGAGGACATGTAATGTGTGAAATGTCAGGAAAAGAGCCAGGCGTGTGGGCAGGGAATGGAAGTTATATAAAAAAAAAAAAGGGGGATGTGGGGAGAATTCCTAAAACAAAGTCTCATATCATTCCAGAGGAGTATGAGGGACAGCCATAGCCTGGCATGAAAGGAGCATCATACAATACTCGCATTGTGGCAAAGCTACACTAGGCTCCATTTAAAGGGGAATTAAGCTTCTAAAATTAGCCCCGTTTCAAACAAAAGCTCCATGAGATGACAATCCCGGAGTTTCAAATATTACTCAAACATCTTCAGTGGTGCAGCTAAATGAAGTAAACAAACTGAACTTTGAACGTTACACCACAACAGCATATGGTGTCACTCACTTCATGTAAACGTCTGCAGGATGTCCCAAAGGCCTGAGAAGAGACCATGAGTAACCAGCAAACGTGGTACAATTTGCCAGTCATCCCTTTTTTCCTGTTATTGAGGTTTATTAGATAAGCATTACATCACTGGTTTAATCATTCCCAGAATGCTGCGGAGGCAGAAGTCCATCCCCTTATGACCCCCAGGGCAGCGTTCCTGTTGGCTGACACAGCAGCTCTTGCACCAGACTGGGCTTTTCTCTTTTCTTTTTTTTTTTCCCACGTCTGTCCTCAGTCAACTGGCAAGTGCAGGACAATGTTTCTTAGTAGAGAACCTTTGCCCTACCCTACATACTTTTCCTGTTCTTTAATGTCTACTGCATAACTTTTTTTTTTTTTTTTTTTAAGATGTGAGTCCCAAATAAGACATGAATTTGTGGAATGTGGTATTAATGTTTAACTGCAGAACCGCTTCCTGTGACAGACTGGCTGGTTGAAATAGATTACAGATTTGCCATAGCTTTTTGAAAGTGGAATGCGGTGTTCTTTAGGTGTGGTTTTCTTACTGTGTGTGGGAAGGACGTTCCAGAGAGAAGGCACAATTTAATGACTCAAGAACCATACTGTTTTCTTAATTCACTCCAGACCTGGACTGAATGATGCAATGGGTCCAGGAGATGGGACGAACAATACCAAAAGGCTTCGGCTTGCTGGCTGTCATTTAAAACTCATTTTTTTCACCCTGTACCACAGTCTGTTGGGATTATTACATGTCACACTGTACAAATGCGCAATTAAAGAAAATGTCTATCTTCTCCTAATATCATCAATCAGCATGATCCAGACTTAAGAGGACTGCAGGAATAAAAAAAAAAAAGAATTTTACCAACAAATTTGTGCTTTTTATCCAATAAAATAAAAAAATAAAAAAATAAAAACATGATATAATTTGGACAATGTTTATTGCATTTTTTCCTCCTACAAAAATCACTTCAAGTCAATTACTATGGATTATTGACACTGTCAGTTATATAACATATCCTTATAATACATAACATACATTTCATGGAAAAGCAAGGCTTGTTTAATGCTCTGTCATTGGTTTTTAAGCAGTTATAAAGTAAGTTTATATATTTTGTTGTAGTGGCTTGGATTTTGAAACACTTGAACATTGAAAGACACGGATAAAGATTCACAACACAAAACGAAAGAAGCAAGGCGAAACGAGAGACCTGTAACGAACAATAGAAGAACAGAAAGACACGCCATGCAGTTTCATTCACAGGTGATGGACATGTAGACAGACACTCCTTCTCTCCCTCCATCATCTCAAGTACTTGTGAGTTAGATCACTGGTCTTTTTCTGACAGAGGGCCAAGAGGCTGGTCAGGCAGGCACGGGGCAGCAGGCTAGTGCTTTTCTGTACGACGTCTGTCAGTAGCAGTGAAAGGAAATCCAGAAGGCAGCGGTTCAAATTGCAGAAGAATTTTCACAGGTTACTCGCCCTTAAAGCGAGGGGGTCTCTTCTCTTTGAATGCTGCCAGGCCTTCAAGCCTGTCCTTGGTTGGAATAACCTAGAAGGTTACACATCAGTGTAGTATTAAGACAGAGGTCTTCATGGGGGGTGTTGTGTTATCAGGGGATCAGCGATTTTTTTTTCACTTTGTGTGAAAAAATAATAAATTAATTACAATCAATATTATAATACTTGCATAAACACAAGTGAGCCTATAAATAATGTAACCTTAATTGTGATGATTCCTTTAAGACAAATGTATTCAGTGCATGAAAATCCATGAATAAAAATATTTAATTTCTTTAATAAATAAGCCAGAATATCACAGCATTTGTTTGCATAATATTCAACGAGTTAAACTACGTCCTAAGGGTCTCAGTGCAACAAAATAATCATTTTTCCAAAAATGACAGAAATTTTTCCAATTGGTGACTCGATATGTAAATATATTTTACTGATATGAACTGCTCCCATGACTACAACATGATCTAAACATCTATTCTTATATTGGTTGTGTAATTGAGCTTGAAATGAAGCTATATGCTAATCAGACCCATGATATAACTATTTTAACACTCTGTACGTTTACACCAATGTGGTTTTGCAATGAGGGCATACCTGAGCATAGCATGCCTCTTCAATTGCTAATCCTGTTGTTAAATCCACCTGAGGGTATAGGTGAAAAAAAAAAACAAAGGAATGTAAATAATCTAAGCTGAATAACCAGTAATACACATGAAAATGCAGTGCAATGCAAGAACAGAAAAGGTGGATACTGCTAGGTTTCTCACTGTTGCTCATAATAACAACGGGTTGCTTGTTAAGACATATGGAAGGTTTGTATAATAATATACTGTAGCGGTTTTACGGGAAACGCCCAGTCACTATGGAAACAGCAGCAGTTACAGTGACAACTTTTAAGACTTTTGCTTAATTCCTGTAATATGCACGGATCTTTTAATAAAACGTCATAAAAATAAAATAAACGTCATGAAAATTTCCTGTTCATATTAAACACCGGCTGTAAAGTTTCTCCTGGCGACAGGAAACAACAGACGATCAGGTTTTATAACTTACCTTGGTATTTTACTGAAATATCCCAGAATGTGTCACACATGTGCACCTTTTCATATAGTGAAGTTTTCAGTTAATGAAAAACGTTTCTCTTTCAGAAAATGATTTATTTAGCATTTAGGGTTTTAGGATATATGGAAAGATAATATCATTTAAGCTCCATTATTAGAGTAAGACTCCTCTATATAATACAAGGTGTTGTAATTCACAAGGGTTAAGCTTTAAAATCCCTGACCCTGGCAGATGGAAGGCTATAAATAATGATATTTGAGCATCTGAGATGTAACGCATCAAAAGCCGCGTCTAGATTCTTCTTCTTATAATTCAATTAATGTTTGATAAGCAGTAAACTCCACAATGCCTGTCGAGTTTTGGGCTAAATCCCAACCTACAGCATTGTATGCATTACCAGCTGCCTAGTTTCCAAAGTATCTGCAATCTTTAAACGCAATCGACTGTTTGTGCAGTTGTCCAAATTCCTTACTGGAGTTTTAAAAATAAACGCTATGTGAAAAATGACAGAAATGACAAAAATGACAACACTTGTCAGGACATCAGCCTAATTAACGACTTCCTTTTCCCCAAAGGCTTCATGGCTTTGACAGATCAGCCCCTGGGTTCAAGGTGGTGTCATAGAGCAGACTCTCACCGGCATCCAACATAGCAGCTGAGCCCAGAAGTAGGAACATCATGTTTATACAGCTCAATCAACATGCAAAGCAGCATAACCAAGTTTGGTTCTCCTAAAACCAAACAAAGACGACCTTTATCTGAAAAGTACTAGAAGCTCATACATGCGGCTTTTTCATTTATCAAGCACTAGAATCCTTAATGCACCATTTGTCCAGTTTGTTAAAAGCATGCAGAGGAAATGAAGACAAATTAACAATTTATCTAAGATTTTATAAACAAATTATCCAATTCACAAATCACCAATGATGTAACAAAAACGTATGATCTTACCTCTATGCCCTGGTTGATGGCCAATTTGGCCATCCGGACTGCAATGGGCCCCTAAATGGAGAAGCACAGAATGTAATCAGAAAAGCATGCAGTTTCCTCTCCAGATCATTTAATTCGCATCACACCACTTTGTTTTATTACGACATTAATGTAGTGAACCACATTACCAAAACATGCCATATCAGAATCCCATTTTCATTCTAAAACCTTTGTCAATCTAAATCCGCCAAGAATTGTAGTCGTGATCACAGTAGGAATCACACTGTAGCTTTTTTCTCTCTCTGTTCAATTCTGTTCAGTCAAATTTTTTTACCCTAATATAACACAGATCTGCTTTTTAAAGCTGTCTAAAGTAAAAAAAAATTCAGATTTGAGTCACTTTAGCATGCAGTCCTAGATTGGATACATGTACACTACCAGTAAAAAAGTTGGACACACCACCTTTCATGGTCTTTCGACATTGTACTTTTTTGAACAGCTGATATTAGGATATGTCTGCTACTTATACTATGTAAAACCCTCATAACGGCTCTAACCTGAGGTGCTGTTAATTGTACTAATCTGAGGTGTGCTTGGTGTTTTTTGAGGCTGGTAACTCTAAATGAACTTCTCCTCTACAGCAGAAGTAAATTTTGTTTGTGCTTTCCTGGGAAGGTCTTCGCAAGAGGCAGTTTCATCATGGCACATGATGAGTTTTGCAAATGCACTTGACAATACTGTTCTTTTCTTTTTTTTTTTCATCTATACCACTTATCTTGTACAGGGTTGTGGAGGGGGGGGGACTGGGGCAAGACGTTTGGGCACAAGGGGGGGTACACCCTGGACAGGGTGCCAATCCATCGCAGCGCGCACACACAATGCGGATCAATCGGCCTAATCTCCATGTGTTTGGACTGTGGGAGGAAACCAGAGAACATGGAGAAAAAAACTCCACAGGAAGTGAACCCTCGACCCTGGAGTTGTGAGGCCGCCATGATGACCAATGCTGTTCTTGCAAAGACTGTTCCAGAACTACCTACTGCCATATGTGTAATTTCATAGTTTAAAAAAAAAATCCAGTCAAGTTCTAGAATGTTCTAGACCTTGCATCCAAACTTTTGACTGGTGTGTTCAAACTTTTGACCGGTACTGTATATCTGATCCTTGGTCATGTGACTTCAGATTGGAATTGGTCAGATTGGAACTGGTGTGACTTCCGACATCATCACTCAGCACCGTCAACGTGGGGATGAAATTGTTGATGTAGTAGATATTTGGGACAATTAATCTGTCCAAGTAAAACTAGGGAGAACCTACAGAATTAAGAAAAGTGTGTGAGGTAATTTCAAAGGAAATGACAAGTCGTGATGATGTGAGAAAAGATGTATAGATGTGCGCATGCGTGCTATTTTGAACAACAGAGTCAACATTAGAGTCAGATAAAAGTCATCATGTAATTTTTAATATAAACCGTCATGACATGCAACTCCGATCTGACAAAAAATAATAATAATAATAATAATTATTCCACAATATGGGTTGTAATGTGAATGTTGTCTTACACTTACACTTTCCTGTAAATTTCACTTAAAAAAGCATGCAAACTGTTCAGTGCATTATGTCATGTCCAACCAGAGCTGGATGGAAGGTACCTGTGGGTTGAACTCTCGGGCAAGCTCCAGAGCTCTCAAGTAAGCTGCATCCCCACTCTTGTTTTGCTCCACAGCGTGGTTAACTAGCCCTAAAGTTTTCGCCTCAGCACCATCAACCACCCGAGCAGCAAAGATCAACTCCTTAGCCAGGGAAACTCCTATAGTCCGCGGTAGACGCTGGGTTCCCCCTACATACACACACACACACATATACAGAACCATTTTCAATAACTGTGTTTGAATACAATCTACACCTTGACTAGTTGGTTCCAATAAACAAAAGGTGAGACGCAATAAAAATAAACTGTGTGAGCTTTCAGAAAGCAAATGGGTGCGCACGAGAAAGCTTTTAACTTCTGTGATAAGTAGAAACCACAATGTCCTGCTGACAATGTCCTGCACATTCACAGAGTCAGCTCCATTACGTCAATGCATTAGCATGGTGAAACACAAATCCCCCCCTCCATCCCCCTGAGTTGGATTAATAAGATAATGTCAACCCCAAGGGTGAGATGGACTCTCGTTTGCTAAGCTCCAGAAATACCTGCTAACCAATCGCTGTAGATACGGCAGGTGGAATTCCACACGAGACACCAATCAACCGTATGTATAATAAACACTGGGGAAAGGCTTTGCCCCATCAATGCTATAGAAGAGGATGATGTTAGTCTTCCCCTGGTCAAGCAGTGAGACCCACTGTAGGTCCCTTAGAGTTCATGTATGTGGAAGAGGACAGATGATGCTTTACTCTGAGTATTATACTTGTTTTAGTTTGTATTAGTGTTTTCCAACTATCCCTACTCATTTTAAAATAAAGAAAATAAACACCTTTATTATATCTAAGGTAATTTTTTCCACATAATTCCTTTTCCTTTTCATCTGCACATCCTGAGTACTGAGTCTAGTCTACTTGCAACTTGAAAGATTTGATTATTTACTCAGTCGTATACATTTTCATTTTGCACAATTATTTTTTTCAAACATAATATAATCAAGACAGGCATTGGCAGCTTACAGAAATAGTAAGAAATGGTGAAAACATAATTATAAAGGACTGCTGAACTCTACTACACTGAAAATAGAACAATCGGACTAAATGCAATTTTTTAAATATGGAGAGAGGTTTTTGAAAAACCTTTGACTGACAGCATATACAGCCATGGAAAAAAAATAAGAGACCACTGATATACACTCCAGAAAACTTCTGGAATGTCATCAAGAGGAAGATGGATGGTCACGAACCATCGAGCAAAGCTGAGCTGTTTGCTTTTTTGCAAAAAGAGTGGTATAAAGTTACCCAACAGCAATGTGAAAAACTGGTGGAGAGCATGCCAAAACACATGAAAGCTATAATTCCAAATCGAGGTTATTCTACCATATACTAATTCCTTAATGTTTAGCCGAGGCATTAACACGATTTGTTTACAAATGTTTCGCATATTGTTTTGTTTGAGTTATTAAAGCTCAGCAAATACTGCATCTTGGGTTATTTTAATGTGCAGTGATGTTGTCATTTTCTTTAAATAAAATATACACTCTGAATTTAGGAGAAATACTGTCAGCATTTCACAAAAAAATGAAACAAAACTGTTCCTCACCAGTACATGCACATGTAAGAAAAAAAAACATAAGAAACTGATTATTTTGCAGTGGTCTCTTATTTTTTTTCCAGAGCGTTATGTATTGCAGCATTTATACATATATTGTATATATACACACAGAAGAAATGGGATAGAATGGGAGTTAAATGCACCAGGATAAAAAAATTCTAAAAACTTCTCATTACAGAAATTTTCTTAGAGTTTGCTTCTATTTTATTTAAGTTCAACTCTACAATCAAACTCAGCGGTTATGCTGATGGAGTACTCATTGGTGGGTCACAGGTTCAAACCTCAGCACCACCAAGCTGTCAATGTTAGGCACTTAAGCAAGGCCCTTCCTTAATCCTTAACTGCTCAGATGTATAATGAAAGTCACTCTGAATAAAAGTCACTGCCAAATGGCAGATCTAAATGAAATTCTGACCTGGATTACTTTGATTAGGGACTTGTAGCACCAAGCCAATTAACACCGTCTAATATCAACTGTAAGACAAATCTAAGTAACCAAAACTACTTCCCCAATCAAGTGCATTTGTGTAATAGTTTTGTGTAATAGTAAAAAAAAAAAAAACTCACATATACAAAAACCTTTGACTGGCAGTGTATATGAACATTTGAGACAGAAACATCGGATAAGTATGTAGCAGCTTATATTAATGGATAAATAAGTTTCAGCACTAATTTTTTATGAGATGGCTGAAACTGAAGCAGATAACGGAATAAGATTTCCCATACCAGTAATCTACTCATCACTATACCATGAGCATTGGCTGTCATTGCAGAGCACTTTGTTAAAACCATAGGCCACATCATCGCGAGTTGAACTCAGGTTAGTCTTTTGACAGGGTTGCACAACTCTCACCCAAGTTCATGAGGCAAATGTGTTTACACTTGAAGATGCAGAGACGCGTTGCATAAACGCTCAGCGATGAAGCAACCTTTAACTTTCACCACACTATGTTGAACCATCAGTTCTCTCTTAGTGCCTTGACAATAAATCAAACTAAATCATGCAGATCTGGCCTTAGCTTGCATAGCTCGCCGATATGTGGATCGAGTGACTTTTTTTTTTTTTTTCCAGACATTTACAGTGGAAAAAAAAACAAGTTGTAACATCCAGACAATTACATAACAGCGCTAAAGTTTGGAAAAGGAATGTGGGTTCATTAATTCAAGTCAGGACTGACTAAAAAGTACATTTTACAGACAAGGAATTTTTTTTTTTATAAAAGGTATGAGTCACGATGATGCCAGGAAAGAAAAAAGAAAACAAACATGATTCAGCTATTAATGTCACTACCCATATTCAGAGAGGCAAAAACCTCCACAGAAATCTTTTATGTACAGAGGAGTCTTTTAGCCACACATACAAATAAAGATATCTAACAAGTTCCAGCGAGTGAACTTGTGTCCTTACGCAACGCTGTGTAAGCAACAGGTTTTTCTTAACATGGCAGAGATTTTGCAAGAGATTCGAGGAAAGCCTTGCATCACAACTCAGTCGTAGTCAGCGTGAAAAATGGCCCCATCCTAGTTACAGCATGTATCTGGAAAGTTAAAAAAAAAAAAAGCTTGCTGTCTCGACATGTTTGTGAAAGCATGATATACCGTCAGGGCGGTTAACCTGGAGCTTTGCCCTGAGCTGTTTGGAAATTGTCTGCATGGCCCAGTCAGCGAGACGATTATAACATATTGCATTCCCAGAACTGTCCAAAGGCAGCCAAGAAAAAAAAGGAGCGTGCCACCTCTGAGCATGTCAGCTGTGCGCTTCTGCCACTTCTGAGTAAAGACAGCTCCTGGAACTGAACGTAATCAGCATAGACTTTAACCTGCTCATGCTCTGTGCTTATGCATGCGGCATGGAGTTCATTAATGCCACATATCTTTCCCCAGTGATTTTTTTTTGGTTAATCTTAGGGCTTTCTAAGAACTCACAGTGTGTCTCAAACAAGTGGAAAGGACATCCACACTTACACACATACAGTAGAAGCAGGAAGGAAAGCAAGTTGTCAGGAAATGGAACAGACTCCTATTGAGGTGTTTTGACACCTTGTTTAAGGAATCAAAAGGCACTAGTCTGAACAGAACATATATGACAGCTCTGCATTCACCTTTACGAGTAGGTGATGTCATCATGTGCTTCGCTTGAGCTCTCCCATACAAACAGGGCTCAGATTACAAAACACCTGGATTTCACTTCACTTACTCATTATGCAAGAAGCTTATCCCATCGGCAATTTATAGAGCTCTGAAACAGACGACGTGGACTTTATGTCTTCTTTCGGTTGACCGATGTACTACATCTTTACTGCCTATTTCTAGGCAACTTATTACATTTTATGACATATGAAAAGACAATCTAGAGTAAAGTTAGGACAGCATGTCTGTACAACAATAATTACAAATATTAACATTTACCCAGGTACCCATGTTTATTTTCTCTCAAATTTTTCATAGATTTTTTTTGTAATGATTGTCGATTATGATAACAATTTTTTTGCCCTTGCTTAATTAAATTACATAACTTTATTCACATTAAATTCATTATACTGTAAATGTGTTTATCTATCTCTATACACATTCATTCATCTTCTATACAGCTTATCATATACGGGGTGGCAGGAAGCTGGAGCCTTAAACTCATCCCAGGAAACTTGGGCACATGGCGGAGGATATCCAGGACATCCATCACAGATACTGTATGTATAGGCACCATGTATATATGGTGATCTTGGGTTGCTTCAGTTGGTCAGGTCTAGACTCAGCAACGTTATGGGGCAATAAAATGAAATCAGCTGATGACCTGATTGTTCTGAATGACCAGGTTATCACATCCATTTCGTTTTTATCCCCACAGAATATTCCAGGACTCAAATTGTGAACAAGTGATTCTGGGAGCATAAGGGAATAATTTTTCACACATGAACTTGCCGCCATATTGTGTGCTGTAATCGAAGCTAAAGGTGACTGGATGAAATATTAGCGTATGCGACTTTTTTTGTGTTTGTGCACACAAGGAAAATACAACGCATTAAAAAATATCAAAACAAGCATTCTGTACACAATAAAAGTGTTCACATAAAAACCCTTTAACACAAACTTTTCTGTATGAACAGCTCCTATATTAGATATGCAGAGCATGTCAGTTGTGTGAATGATGTAATCGATCTTCGTGGTCTCGGGTGTATTAGCTCCTCGAAGCGCATTAAACGTGATGAAAGCTGTCGTGATGGATGACTGCTTACCACAGATGTTAAGATGATTTGGGGAAAACGGTCAACCGTACCTTAAAGTAATGTTCCGTGGGTGTATCGTACCATTTTTATGGGAGAATATAAAATACTTAATGCCACATTAAACTTCAGAGACTGTTTGCAATGTCGGAGTTCATTTAAGACTTTCTCTGACTACGTATTACACATATACCAATTTAGGCAGAAATGGCAAGTTTTTTTTGCAGTGTCACATGAATTTGGCCCACATTTAACAGGATTCCATCACCATCTACCACAGGGATCTATTTTTGGGATTCGTTCGACCAGTACTTTTCTATATTTTGACCCATTTTCTTTTTCTACTCTCTTTTCTCAGTCTGGCAACAAAGCGGTTTGCATCATTCTGTTGATCAATCCAAATTATTAATAACATTTTCTTGATCATCTGCTCCTTTTGATCAATGAGATGTGTCAAATGTTTTATATGGATGTGTGCTTTTTCTTTAATTAAACAATATTAATGTGTAAATTAACGTTGCATTAATAGAACATGAAGTTACAGTAATCTAGTAAGCCCACAGTCATAACTTATGCAGACAGATGTTATCATTATTATTTTTTTGGTAGTGTGAAATTTCCACAGTGGAAGCAACAGGTTACCCTGGTAACATAAGCACCTCAGATACCTTTTTGCTGCTACTGTGAATATTTCACACTTAAAAATAACATACTGAGTATATATTGGAACAAAATTTGATACATTACAAAGCATGTACTATTAAAATGAATATAATTTGTGAACAAATTTGATCGAATTAATGTGCAAGACGGATCGTGTCAGTACTAAAGAGATTAATATTATGCAGATTAACAGCCTATGTAATATTAATGAATTACTGCTTACAATATATGTAGATTACTTACAAGCAATAATAATAATAATAACAACAACAACATTGTCCTTTATAGTAATGCACGGAGAGAGTGATGTCTACATTGGTGACATCACACAATGTTCTGAAGGAATTTTGTCAATTTCCGCTCAACTAGCATTCCCTCATCATGGACCAGGGTGAACTGTTTAAAGTATATAGGGACTTTTGCTAGACTCACGTTAGCAGACTTTGGCTAGTTAGCTACTTCATGCATGATCGTTAGCACAGCGCTGGGCGAGTATTAAATACCGTTGGAAAAAAGAAAAAAACTGAATGCGT
>JAQMYJ010000009.1:18892158-18913836 GCA_030014305.1 Clarias laeviceps
GCGGAGGATGGTCACTGTCACCGTCTGGATAAAAGAATTGTTCTGCACAACAGAATTGTTTCAGTGTATTTCAGTATAGTAAAAAGACCAAAGTCTTTACTGTGACTCCTAGTAATGTTCCAAAACCAAATCTTCTTCAGTTTCAATATTATGCAAAAGAAACAAAAGAGGATTCTCCATCAGGACCCCATTAGTAAACCTAGGATTACTAGTAAAACCCTGAGGTGTTGAATTAATAAACAAAAACAAGAGGCCTAAAAACTATAAATAGAAAAGGTATTACAGATACAGCCAAACAATTATTTTTATAATTTAAGAATGTTTAAAAAACATTTTTCTATATTCTCTGAGGTACTATTCCAAAATACTTTCCTCTGGCTAAGCTGTGAGTAATCCATGAGACTAACAGTAGTCCTGCTTGTACTGCTCAGGATGGACTATATTGGAACCCAGAGCTAAACCATTCAGATAATTTTAAGATATTATACCTTAAGTTTATTTAGACATCCAGTGTGGCTGCCAGCCAGAACCGTTATCTATTATTATCGTTCACCCATCAAACTCAACATTTCAATTAAGGCGATACTTTGCTGTTAAGATCTCGTCTTAAATTTAGTCTGTGAGGTAAAATCTCAGGTCTCACATTCCCTCAGGCTTAAAATAACAGCTGGTATTGTGTTCAGTACTAGGACATCCGTTTAGACAAGCTACTTGAAGAGGATTTTGTGTTTTTGAGCCACTGCTGTAACCCTGTTCAAGATCTAGGCCAGGCGAACAGTGATGTGGGGAAAAAACAAGGAAGTAGGCCAGTGGAACGTAGGCATATTTCTGTCACAAATCCAGGTGCATACAAGAAATGTTTTTTTCCCCAAAATTATGTGGAACAGCTTGATTCAATCGTTTAAAAGTTAACTAATGTGCCCTTGTAATCGAACAATATGTTAGCTTAGCATGACAAAACAGGAAGGAATGTGTTTGGCCACTGAACCAAAAAAATAAAGATAGCTATTGCAGTTTTCCTTAGAACAGTTAGTCAAGTTGTGCATGAGATTAGGCGTGTGCTTACACTCTTGAGCAACTACAGGTCCTAACAACAATCTCTTGTGTTCATCACAAGTTCTGATTTTTGATCAAGATACAATTTTATCTCTGATTTTATTTCATTTTCTTTGGGTCACCCCCCAGGGTCGAGAGTTCAAATCCCGCCCTCGAGTCTGTGCGTGTGAAGTTTGCATGTTCTTCCCGTGCGTTGTGGGTTTCCTCCGGGTACTAAAGACATGCAAATTAAGTTGATCTGAGTTCATGCGTTTTTGTGCCCTGTGATGGATTGGCACCCCATACAGGGTACATCTTACTTTGTGCCCTGGGTACCCTGGCATAGGCTCCAACCCTTGCATGAACCGGTGCAAGGTGTGCGGTAAAAGTGTGCCTAATGGCACCAAGTCATGCACTTCACTAGATAGTCTGGTAAATTTACTCAGCATAAATATTCCATACGACATTTTTGAACAAGACAGGATTCCAAAGAGTTTTTTCAGTTCAGTGACCAAACTAACTCATACCCTGGAAAATGTAACACTGGAACCCACTGCATGAAACTATATATGCACTGAGGTACAAAGATCCAACTGGCGAATCAAGATCCTGAAGCCTGTGCCCAGAAAAGCATACCAAAAATAGGGGATACACAACATCTAATACTCGCTTAAATGGCAAGTTACCATGAAACTACATTAAATGAAACAAAAATCCAGAACATCCCAAAATACATATTTGCAAAACACACTCACTGACTGATTGTAGGTAAATCGTACTTGGATTAGTGATGTTCAAAAAGAAAGAGAAAAATTCAATTAAGATAAATGCCCTGAGATCTCCACAGTACGTCAAGACTTCCGCCTCAGTAGTTTCAGTCTAACCGAGAATTAAAAATAACATCATCTCAGAAACTAGAGCTGTTTCATTTCCACGAATCTGGATGAACTTGCAGAAGTGTGACCACAGAAATATGTCAAGCGTAATAAAGGAGCATTTCAATTTCTCTCCTAGTTGCACGAATAACAAGGAATTCATTTAGAAGAGAGTGGGTTTGCAAATAGAGGTTTTGCGCATTCTTATACAATATCAGATTTGACAGAGAGCCTTTGATTGTATTGCTGATTAATGCACCTATCTGTTCAGCTATCGTCCACACAGGAAGGATGATGAAATGCATTCACATTCACAGTTTCCCATATGTTCTTATCAGCTCTGGCAAACCCAGAATCTGCAGATTATTATAAGTGTCTGAGTCAGTTCATTGAAAGCAATAGGTAACAGAAATGCTATTTCAAAATCCTCTTGGTGGATAACTACCAGGAACCCACTTTCTCCCAGGCAGAGAGCAGCTTTGCTTACATTTTGTTTTCTTAAAAAAGATACTTTATTGTTCTACTGTTTATCCAGACATTGATTATACTTCACCAAGTATATTGATAAAACCTTAAGTCTATTTTGTCTTATAGTATTTTGGTTAGCAAATTCAAGGTCAGGGTAAGAGGAAGTGGGTGAGAGGTGAGAGGAGGGAAAAAAAAAAAAAAACACCTAACCAATGCAAACAAGGAGAACAAGGAGAAAGAACATGACATACCTAGTAATCGTTTAATATTAACGACTATAAAACTTTATTTACTACTAGTATAGTTAACAAAAGAAAAAAGGCACAAAATTACCACCACATTCTAGTTAGGGTCAAACCTCCAATCCACTACTCTTAGGTTTACTTTAGATGTTCGTCTAGCGATTTTTAAAATGTATACACAATTTTTTTTTATAAAAATCCTAGAGTCTAGAGTTAACTTTAAACCAGGCTGAATGAAGCTGACCTAAACGACTAGCTCTTCTTTTTTTTTTAAAGATACAAAACCACATCAAACCACACACAAAAAACGCTCACGTCTGCGCTACGCTTTCTTGCACAAAATGCTCCATAATTAACGACATTCTTCACAAAGTGAAATGGGCAAAAAAATTAAACAGAATAATACAGAGCAAGCATCAAGTCCATCCTTTGAAGGCAAAGATAACAGATGCTTTAGCTACTGTAAATATATACTTAAAATCAGGCTAAGACTTTATGCTCACAGTATGCTCATTTATGCTCACATTATTTTATTTTGAGATATATACACACACACACACACACACACACACACACACACACACACACACACACACACAGATCAGCCATAATATTACAATGCATTAAGCCCATTAAGAACATTAAGCCCAATATTGTGTGGGTTCCACTTGTACCACCAATGCAGGTCAGGCCCTAAGAGCATGACTGCACAAGACCTGGCACTGGGACGCTTGTGGAGGATTCTTCGGGTGCTGTGGGTTGCAAGGTGGGACCTCCATGGATCGGTCTTGTTTGTCCCATGCATTTCATCTAGAGAATTTGGAGCCCATACCAGCAACCTTAAACTAGCCCCATCCATACTATGGAAAAAAACAACAAGGGACATGTTCTTGGTTCTTTGCATACTAAACTCAGGTTATGTTATATAAATGCATTAGACAAAATTACGGTGTATAACAAAACATTTCTAAAGTCTAACTGTTACAAATTTGTCAGGATTTGGACTTTTGAGTTTCCCAACACAGAGCGAAGGATGGTGAAGGATGGGTAAAAAAGTTTTATAATTGCATGGTTTAGTTTATGTTGCAGTTTTATAGTTGCATAGTTCAGATTTACCTTCATAACAACATGATAAAAACAAATGCAGCTTGTCATCCAGAAGTTCATCTAGCAATCATGATGTGGTCAAGTGAGACCAAAATCGCATATTAATGACAAAAAGAACAATATTTACAAAGAAAAGCACATGTTATCACTGATATACATAAAGGAAGCTCAGTGATGCATTGGGGCTCAAGACATTCTAGCCCAATACCTGGTTACCTCTGCCAGGAGGTTAAGAGTTGGCCACAGAAAGCTTTCAACAAGATAATTTACAAATAAAATCAATGCTTTGCATTGACCTTGGATTTAAGTCTGATTTGAAGATAGAAGTGGACAACTCCATATGGTGGAGTGGTAACGAGCACGCCCCATCATGCAAGTCTCTAAGTTTGAATCCCGGGGATGCTGATTGGGGTGATGAGAGAGCTGATTGGCTGAGCTCTCTCAGAAAGGAGGAATGGGAGGCACTGTCGCATCAATGTGAGCTTATGCAAGCAGAATGACGCTATCCTCCGAGCGTTTTACGTCGGGCTATCCCCCGAGCGGGAATTGACTATGAGTAAATTAGGGAGAAAATCGGGGGAAACAATCCAAAGGAAAAAAATAAGTGCCTCGTCCCATAAACAGAACAGGAGACTCAATGTTCTTTTACAACAGTCAATACACAATATTTCTTACTGCATCTATTATTCTTTTTAAAGATGGTAATTACTCATCCTTTGCCAATAATTCTAGAGCTGTACATGCCTCATGTGCTTGCACAAACCCATGTGCCCGAGGCATGCTAGCAGATGATGGCCAAGCCCATGGTCTGAACCTAGTCTCATCATGCCAACCATACTTAGAAAGAATGCCAAGTTACTGGAAAAGGGCTACTGGCAAAAGCAGCAATGACACCATTATAAAGTCATGTATGCACTTAAGCTAAAAGATATGCCCTTACTAGACGTGTTACACCACCCCAGACCATGGAAAGATTACAACAAGCTGCTCAGTCATAAGTGCACTTAAAAAGGTTATAATAAATTCCTTCTACTGGTGATCTCATCTATTGCTTGGCATGATACTGGACTGTTTGTTAAAAACTTGCCGGTATAGTTTAAACAAAAAAAAACAATGTTTCAACACAAATTAAGTCTTTTTGCGCAAGAAAGACACAGTGGTTTCAGTTTGTTCACCACAGTGTGCGCAATTTTCCAAAAAGAACTAACCACCACTTATTTAGTTCTGGGGCCTTCCTCAGTCTGCGATTGTTCGTTTGCGTCGCTGCACAGAGTGTAACTTTGAAACAGCAGGTGGAACATATTTAGGGGAAACTTAATCATTCCTTGCTAAATAAACCTCCTGTCTCTGCTGCATTCAAGCCTCTGTCAGAGCTGCCACTGGTATTATTTTATTAGTGTTCTGACCAAAATTTTTAAAAAAAAGCAGCCTGAAAACTTGCATTAAAGTGACAAAAAAAATAGTTCCCCAAAATAATAGTTTCTTTATTTTAAGGTTGTCATTTTTTTTTCTCCAGATACAAAAAATAAGGAATAGCTTTGAGAATGCACAGTCCATTCTTAAATGTATCTTGAGTCAGCAGAAAAAACAGCACATGATCATGAGTCAGTTTGAAACTTCAAAACCTTTTTTGTATCTCTCCACGGCAAATTCCACCACCTCATCCAAGGGTTTAAACGTTACTGGGTGTAGCCATTATCTGAAACAGCACTGGAAATGCTATAGCACAATTGAAATAAGTTTAGACCCCCTTTTTTAAATTGAATATCCTGTCGTTAAAAACTGGGCACTGGTGGCTCAGTGGTAAGTGTTTCGCCTGCCATGCGGAAAGCCCGGGTTCGATCCCCAGCCACTGGATGAGGTGCCGGTCCCAAGCCCAGATAAAATGGTAAGGTTGCATTCAGGAAGGGCATCCGGTGTAAAAACCTATGCCAAGCTTGTATGTGCAGACTGGATGATCCGCTGTGGCGACCCCTTGCCGGGAGCAGCCTGACTGTTTTAAAAATTGTTTTATTTGCACAGTAATTCATCTAAAAAAATGTGTGCATTAAGCAGGAGCAGCTTCTTTTTTTTTTTTTTGCACTAGGTCTCTAATGGTTGACAGTAGGGTAAAAAGAAAAGAAGTGGGTAAACTATGATTTATGTCATCATTGACATAAATGATGTCATCATTAAAATAAGAAGAGCCACAACATACTGGTAAAATAAAATATTAGGAATATTTCTGGGCAAAAAAAAACATGAATCGAAGCAGAAATTCATTGTTAAACAACCGCATAAAATAAATAAGCATAGCTGAAATTCTAAGATTATAAAACAGTAGGAAAGATTTTTCCAACATCAGCAACCATTCAAAAAACTGAACAAACCATTTCAAATTCTATTTAATTGAGGAAAAAAAATCAGAATCATAAAAACTATAAATCACATCAGCCTAGCCTTAAGAAAATAAAAGAATATTCACAAGACAATTTTATGTTGTTTTTTTTCCACGTTTTTTTTCTTTTGCTCTTTAGTGTTTTTTCTACTCGGCCAGAATTTCTTACCAGCAGCAAAAGTTTATAATTATATCAGTCCACACTTGTTTCTCAATATCTCATACCTGTAGTTTTGCATGGTGGTAGCACTGCAAATACTGGTAGCACTTTGTGACATGTTTTTTTTACATTCTTTTTGTTTAACATTGGTAGCATGTTCTGACAAGTAGATTTAACAGAATCCTTTAATTCGCTAGTCGACTGGTAAATTAACCAGGCAAATAAATATACAATAAAACACAAAATTATTAATATAAAACTCAATACTAAACATAAACCCACACGTAGCTGGGAGTAGTCGCATGGATTTATGGTCGAGGAGTTAAAGCAGCGATGCATTTTTAGTAGGTGCATGGATCGAAAAGGTGGGCCGGAGAGACTGATGGGTAGGATGAATTTATAGAACAGCAGCATCGGCAGGATGAGGCTTGTCATTTCTACGCATCAGAAATTGTCCATGTTTAACTTTAATTGGTCAACTGGCTGACATAAGAGACGATGTGATTGGTTACAGTAGACTGTGGAGGTAACATGCACACAGATAAAGCAGCGCAACATAGAATACACACACTACAGTTTGATCTGGCAAAACAAGATGAATAACCTGAGTTCTTGGGAGGTCGTTCTAGGAATAACTTTTTAGGAAAATTTTAAAGCTGCATTAATGCTAGTCAGAGGCGGGTAAACGCTAGTCATAAAGTAAAAAAAGGGGCATTTGTAAAGCCAAAGAATCTTTCAAAGACAGTCACTACACTACTGAAGGTTGCAGTAAAACACCATCTGATAGAGAAGTGATTCAAACCAAATATGCTATAAGGATAATCATATACAACTAATCATTGACCCAAAGTATTTTTAGCTCTTCCGTGTTTGCTACTCGTGGTATCGGGGTGAAAAGCATCATTATATTCAGAATGGTTACTCATCATGGATTTGTACTGTTCTGTTCATCTGTACCTTAAAATTGAGTTAATAAGAAATTTCAGCCATTGTTTTTCTGATGTCCAGTGTAAAAGTGCTATCGAATTTCCTCGTTTTTTTCCCAAGCTTTTTTGAACAATAACCTTAAAAAAAAAAAGTAATTTTCACAGAATGAAACCACAAGACAAGGCATTAGGGCACATTTTTCCCCAAAACGTCATTTGGGATCAGTGACTCTAAGCATACAGTCTCTCTTACACACACACACAGGACTACAACGCTGATAACCGTCCTCCAATGATGTCAAGATCGCATTAGCTGGAAGTGAGCAATGTAATTCTTTGTCCTTGCTAGTAAAAACAATGACTGAATATCTTAACTCAACTTTAAAGATCACTCAACTGTGTCTAAATGGAACTTTCCTAAGACTTTCCTGCCGAGAGAACAATGCAGCGAGTAGGTGGCAAAAAAGGCCTAGGGCTGGTGTAAAACAAGGCACTCTTCTTGGGTTATTAACTCATGTGTGATGAGGTCAAGAGGAATACAGTAATAAAAGAAACAGGAGATGGACAAAAAGAAGGAGGGGAATGAAAGTGGCTGGAGAGAGAGACTTGGCAGTTTTCTCTTTCAGATGGATTGCGCTTAATAACAGGTCAGCGAGCAAATTCATTCCAGGGCACTAGGCTGCTCATCCGCCAAATGAAAAATGTTTTCTGGTAATATCTCGGCCTCGCTCTATTTCCAGAGCATGTTGAATAAGACGCAAACAGCTGGCACTATGTCAAGTCCACGGTGACCCAGTTACATCCAGGAAAGAACCTGTGGTGCAACGGGCAGCCTCTCTGGCTTTGCTTGGGCTCATGAACTAAAAAAGGACAGCAATATTTCAGAGTGTCTAGTGCAACCAATAGCAACCAGATCTATGTTCTGATGTTTATTCACTGAGAGAGTTTATAAGATTATAAGTTTAGCCCGGACAGAATTAGCTGTCTCATGGCAACAGACACAGACTAATAAAAAAATCTGACTTGAAACATGATCACCCTATCATTGGTAGATTGCAAGCTTGAATAAAAAAAAAAAAGAAAAAAGCAGTGTCCAAGACTCCAGGAAAGCAAATCGAGCTGGTTCTCTGGGTGGCAGGGATATTATTACTCATTCCCATGTCAATCCCAAAGATATAAACCAATTAATGACATCTATGGACTTATGTATGCGGAAGAGCACAGTTGTCTGTGTGTGTTCAACTGCCCTTTGCTGCCCTGCATGAGCAGCATTTTGAAAAGATAAAACTGGCTTCACAAGTCTTGGAGGTGCTAGCCTTCACCCTTTCTGGTTGGGAACTATTGTATGACAGGAAAGAGCTACTTTGGTGGGTGGAAACTGGCAAAATGACCAAGCTGTAAGAAAAACAGGGTAGAAAATAGCTCCCTGGCTGGTGAGTCTATGCTAATATGCTCACCTCTGATCACGAACTGTGGGTAGCGTTCGAAAGACAAAGCTCACACACATGGTTAGGGTTGCTGGGATTTCGTGACAGCATGAGGATCTGATCAATCCAGGAAAGCAATCCTGTAAATGTTGATCTTAGATGTTGGGGACTTTACTAGGATGCCCCTGAGCGGCTCGTGCTAGACCTGTATCAACCTAAGACCTGCTGGAGAACTTATATCGCACAACATCTGGGAATTCCCTAGATGGAGCTGGCCAAGGAGAAATGTCTGGGCTACAAACATAACGCCCACTATGCAAAGGTGAATGAAAAAAAAATAAATGAATGAAAAGAAAAATCCCTCCTAGAAAAAAAAAAAACAGTCTCTATGATTCATTTCTACAGTGCTTTTAAGCCAAGATTATTTTTTCCCCAGATGAACAGCTAACATGCTATATCAACCTGTTCTTATAAAATGCTATAACACACAACATGATGGTGCCACTTAATATAAATTCCTTGCGAAGATGTGCAGGGTGCAAGTTGCAAGGAGGAGGAGCTGAAATGCCACAAGCCTGATCCTCCAGGCAAAATAAGACAGAAAAAACAAAGGGCACCTGGATATACATTTGAGACGGCACCCAAGTCAATGGACCAAGCACTGCCATAAGTCTAATTAAAACATGACACCTTTCCTGACATTAACAGCATCGTTCACAAAACCGCAGCCTCTGAGAATCACTGGCCTTTTAACTCTAATAAAACACAAGGCAGAGGCCCCATGTTCAACCTAAACCTATTAAAAGTCTCAGAGTGCTGAATGTCATCTCCATGTGATCGTGTTACAAAAATGTGTTCCCAGCGACCCCAATGAAGAAAAAAAAAAAAAAGGAGTAAATCACACCTCATAGTTATGACTGCTCAACACGTGGATGTGAAACATTCTAGTTTTCTTGGTACTCATTTTTCAGGTCTTGATGCCAGAAACAGATAGCACTCCGTTTGGTGGCTTGTTATATATTTATTTTTAGGATGCAGCTACAGAACCAGTAATCCTGCTTTATTAAAAATTCCTTAGATAATGCTTAGCAGTAGACAAGGATTGACCCATTCCCTCCAAACCCACAATTCATAAACATGACCTCATGGAACTGTTGTTTGGTTTGCTGCTGTAAACTGCTGAATGTTCAGCAAACAGTGGCAGGCAGATTGCATCAATTCTTCATTAACATACAAAGACAAACAGTGGAGCAAAGATCATCAATGGAACAGTGGGACTCTGCAGTCTAATGTGATTCACATAGGAATGGGAATCACCAGTCACCTCCAGTTACGATATTATTTCGATACTTAGGTGGCAATTCGATTAAAATTGCATTTCTATAAGTATAACAATTTTATAAATATCCAGATTCATTATTACATTTTCCCCCAATTTTATTACAATTTTAAACTTTTCATGATTTATTAAATGTAGCCCAATCCTTATAACGTCTCACTTAAAATAAATTTCAAATACACAAGTTTAACATTTAACTAAACAATACGTAACTGTCATCCAGCATAATTATTATTAAGCTTAGCAAATAGTTCACTCCTTCAACGTAGAATGAAAATGTGTAAATAGTTCAGAGATGCACTACCTGGAGGGTTACAAAGAAACAGCCAAGTTTTACCTCCTCAAACGCCTCCAAAGTCTCAAAACTCAACTTGACATTAACACACATAATTTTCAACTAATTAGTGCTCATAGTGCTGTGAGACTTGTGTAAGCATGTGTAACAAGTGGATTTAGAACAAATTCGCTCACAGAATTTGGAGAAAATGGCAAATCTTGATAATTTTGACGCCATAAAAATGCCTCTCTGTTGCAACACTCGAAAGCTTTGGTGCCCGATATGGGATCCTTTATATCTGAGGCTGACCTGTCAATCACTAGTCATGGGCAATCATACTAAAAACCAGCTCACCGGCCAATTCATCATATTATAAATGTCAAAAATAGTTTAGAAAAAAAATTTGGAGTTAGTGTGGCGATGCATAAATCGCCATACAAATGACTTGAGATTCATAACTGAATCGACCCAGTAATTTGTAACATGATACAATACATTTCATATAAATAAACACAAACCACCACACTATACACACACACTCACCTTCTATACCGCTTTATCCTGTATTCAGGGTCGCGGGGACTGGAGCCTATCCCAGGAGGCTTAGGGTACGAGGCGGGGTACACCCTGGACAGGGTGCCAATCCATCGCAGGGCACACACACACATACTCACACACTACGGGCAATTTGGGAATGCCAATTAGCCTAATCTGCAGGTCTTTGGACTGTGGGAGGAGACCAACCAAGCACGGGGAGAACATGCAAACTCTATACACACCGAGACAGGAATCAAGCCTGGCCAGGAATCGAACCCGGACCCTGGAGTTGCAAGGCGAAAGTGCTAACCACTACACCACCGTGCCGCCCCACACTATACAAACCACCACAAAACCACTACACTAGCTACAAGTTGAATCAATGTTACAACATTTTGAATGAATGACAAACACAACGTTGCAAATACAACCTCTAAACAACATCGGAACTTCTATTTGGAGCATTTATGCCAATTATCATCAATTCACACAACAGCCAACCACACATCCCTTAAGTTTTAAACAACGTTTAAAATTCCAAGCTTGGGATCGACACGCACCTCTTAGTGTTGCAATGTAACCCCTCTATTTAATTCTCTTTAGAAAATATTACGATGAGGTGCTGCTTAGCTCACAAATTACTGTAATATGGTGTTTGCACAGTGTCCAAACTGCATCACATCTTCTTTCATAGACCAAACCTCAGACATTAAGCATTTTTTCACACCCTTGTGGCTGATTTTCAGTTAAATACTCCTGGAAAATGTCTGTTATTCTGTATTTTTTTTGGGTGCATCACTGTTATGTACATGCATTAACTAGCATCAACAGCATATTTGCACTATAGTGGTCCAATGGTAGGCACACAGCGCTCCCAATGCAATGACTGGAGACCAGGCCTCGCTCAGTTTGGTATGAATATTGTTTTTCAACATTGTGTTAGGGCCATTCACTGAACCTTATCCCATCTTCATGAAATCAATGTAATTTAAATGCCATTTTATCAAAGTCGTTCTAATTATTTTCACATATAACCTAATACCAACATTGTTTCAATGTCTGTAAAGTTACCAAAATATCGTCAAATTATCATTTTGACATTAAAAAATTACTGCTGAGGTACATCATCTAATCGGTAACCATGTGGCATCCACACAGTGCAATAAAAAACATGCAAATACAGGACAAGAAAAGCAATTCAATGTGGAACAATGTGATGTCGGTGACTTTGACCCATGGCATTGTTGTCTGTTTTGACTATTTAAGAAACTTATTATTAACTGAGATTTCCATGGACAAGTGTATAGAGTTTGTCTATACACCACAGAATGGTGACAGAAAAGGGCTTTGTTAAAGAAAGAGGTCGGCACAAAGCGCTGACCTCAACCCCAATAAACACTTTAATTGGAGCAGTGACTGCATGACAGACCTTCTCACACAATATACAGTACCAGTCAAAAGTTTGGACATACCTTCTGTTCTTTTTTTTATTTTGTTTAAAATTTTTCTGTTTTTTTCCTATAATTTTTATTGTTTTCAACATTGTGTATTAATACTGAAGACTTGAAATTATGACAAAACAAGTATAAAATTATGCGCTCAACAAAAAAGCTTAAACATGGTTAAATAACCAAGATTTTGTTTTATATTTGATATTCTTCAAAGTAGCCAACTTTTGCGTTAATGACAGCTTTGTAACATTTTGCTCTTCTCTCAGTCAGCTTCATGACGTATTCACCTTCTAATCTTGAAGGAGTTCCCAGAGGTATTGAGTGCTTGTTGTCTGCTATTCCCCAATAGTCCAGTCCAACTCATCCGAATGATCTCAACTGGGTTTAGATCTTTAGATTTAGATTGGGTTCAGGTCATTTAATGCAGCATTCCATCACTCTCGTTCTTGGACAAATAGCCCTTATATAACCTAGAGGTGTGTGTGGGGTCATTTGTTGTGCTGTTGGAAAACAAATGATGGATAGTTTACCCTCTCTACGCCTAACAAAGACATGGCAGTTAAAACTAAAAATATAAAATTTGGACACAGTAAATCAAAGAAGGAGAGAAAAAAAAAACTGAAAGAGAAGGTGTGTCCAGACTTTTGACTTATAATGTAATCCAGCACATGACCTCACTAATGTTCTTGTAGTGAAATGAACAACATTGGAAAATGTAGTAGAAAGCTTTCCCAATTATTGAAGGCTTTTTTAACGGCAAACAAGACTATATATGGAAAAGTTCAGTAAAACAAGTATATATATGTGTTACTTATCAGGTGTCCACATACTTTTGTCCATATAGTGTAACTCAAATAACCACTTTTTATAACCATTGTATTTAGAAAATCATCGTTTAGAAAGTACATGTTGAACCTTGAGTGGGCTACAACAGCTGAAAACAACATCACGTTCAACTCCTGTCAGCTAAGGACAAGACTGCATATTAGAGTCAGAGCATATTCATATGACACGTTCCATATAGTCCAAGTTCAATAAAAAAAGGATAAAATTTTACATTTGATGCATAACAGCTCATAAAAGTATAAATGCTATAGAGGATTACATTAATATGAAACTGTTGGGATTGACTGCATCCATTTGTTAAGACAAAAAAATAAATTGAAACACATGAACTAAGACTTACCTGCCCCTGGAATGATGGCTAGTTTTGTTTCAACCAGTCCCATTTTAGCAGACGTAGCTACATAGAAAGTGAAAGGGTAAAATTATTTATTCAAATATATTCATTCTTGTATTCATTCATTCCATAATTGGCCTCTCCAAAAGAGAATTACAAAGTCATACTATATTAGGTGAAATTCAATTCTATTCAAGGTGTTTCTAAAATAGCATCCCTCTGGTGGTAAGAGGAATGAACCCTAATATAAATATATTTATAACACTAAAGAAATCAACATGTGCTTTAAGGAGCATCAATGATGAGTGTGAAAGCATATGGTGTGTCATTTCTGTTAAGTGGGATATGTGCTAAGACTTCACGAGCAGATTTCCAAGCCCAAACTTGGGTGTGTGAGATGAGAAAGCAAGACATCTGCTCACTGTCAGTGCAATATGTGGGTGTTAAAACTCTCTCTCTCTCTCCCTCTCTTTTTATCTCACACACAGAGAGTGGGTAAACCAAAATGGCATCTTTACTATCTGCGCTGTTTAGGGTTCTAACCCACACACGAGTTACACATTAAAAAGAAATCCCACGTAAAATGTCTTGGTATGGAGTTGGGCCACTAAGAGCCACCAGGAACACCATTAGTGCACTGTGGCACAGACTCTACAAGTCTCTGGACCTGCGCTGGTACAAAGAGGACCCTTCCCCACGATATTCCCTTAGTTAGTGTTTCAGTGATATTGATGGAGAGCAAGTCGTTTTAAAACCTCCCATAAGCTACATCATATGATGTACATCTTTTTCATCCCATCAAACCATTCATTGAGTTCTTCTGCCCTGTGAATGGGAACAGGGTCATCTTGCACACAACCACTCCCATTAGCAAAAATAAATGCCCTCTACAACATAACAGCCCCAGGTTTTTTCCTGTCTGTACATGATATTCCTTGGTGTAATGTAGTCTGAATTTAACATTGACGTCTCATGTGTAGAAATAAACTCGCAATCATCAACACTTTTATATTTAATAAGCAGTCATCGTACAATATGTGTATTACCTGCTATTCTTATGTCACAGGCCAGAGCCATCTCAAGTCCTCCTCCCAGAGCTGCTCCATCAATAGCTGCAATAGTCGGCATGGGTAGATTACCTAAACGCATATGGAAGAAAACGTAGCATTAATTAATGTTTTTGAAATTTAATACTCCATGGTAGTTTTTTTGCCTCTCAGTTGTTCTCTCATAATTCATACTGCACACATTTAATCCAGTATTAGTATACAATACTATCAAACTTCACTTAGTGTTATACCACAGTCAGCATACAATAGCATGATGCAAACTTTAGTTTGTTTTTTTATATAATTTCATTTTTAAACTGACCCATTATGCAAAATTCATTTTATGCAAAAAAAAAAAAAAAAAAAACATTTCACTTGTTTTTTTAAGCTTTTTTTTTTCTTCAAATTTTGTATTGACCAGGGATTAAAGAAGCCAATTATGTATATTAAAAAAGCTCAGCTCTACTAAAATGGCACGTGGAGAAGGAATTAAATAAAAGAATTTTAAGGTTTTTCTGCTGGAGCGTTACACTTCAGGGAGCTCTGAGACCTGTGTTAATGTGTTAAAGAAAGAGTTAAATATGGGACCTTTAAGGGATTAGATTTCATTCAATGCGGGGTTCGTCTTGAGATTATAAATTGCAATTTTAGTATGTTCTGTTTTTCTGTTTGTTCGTGGCTGAAGTTTTAATACTTCAAATGAACATTAAAACATAAAAATAATCCACAGTTTACTCAGTATGTAATAGATCAGATCACACTAAAGTCCTATTGAATGTTTTATTTTCTTTGGTCATGTGTCTATATATTTTTTAAATAATCTTTTATAAAAAAAATTAATATAACAGCAGCTCTAACAAGCTCTAGTTCCAGCTGCAAGGGTTATACTAATGTATGTGTTTAAATAAGTTGTACTATAACAGCTTACATAGGGACTTTATATAAATTTATTAAAACTTATATAACTGTTGTTATAGCGATGCTTTCTGTGATATATTTAGCTTTAATTTTTTAGTCTCGTGCAGCAATTCTTTTTGAAATCCATTATTGATGGTTTTTCTGTAACATGACAAGTTGCATGTTTTTCTTATTAACTAAACAACTGTATAACTTTCATATTGTATGTGATAAAACTTAAATTCTGTAGACATACCATAACAAACAAATATAACAACAAAAAACAAAAAGCTATGAGTGATTGCAAAAAGGTGTACTGTTATAGAATATTATCAACCTTGCAGTAGAC
Source organism: Clarias laeviceps (assembly GCA_030014305.1). Taxonomy (NCBI): domain Eukaryota; kingdom Metazoa; phylum Chordata; class Actinopteri; order Siluriformes; family Clariidae; genus Clarias; species Clarias laeviceps. Next base: position 18,907,855 of record JAQMYJ010000009.1, read on the forward strand.
TGTTTCACACCGAGCCATCGTTGTTTACTGTACTTGCTTCCAAGGTAAAATATAAACTTTGCGTTTAGGGTTGTTCATCTCAAAAGCATACATAAATATAGTTCTCATGAACCCATGAACACATTTATGACTGTTGGCAGGTAAAGAAGAGCAACATCTGGTCCTCACTCTGGCAGATGGCTCATAGTGAGCAGAATTAAGAGATGTGTTTCCAAGCCATTTCCTGAAGGGATAAATAAAATCTGAAGTGTCTGAGACATCTATCATTCATCATTTTATGATAATCTATCTAAGAAACAGTTTGTCTTAGTGAAGCAATCCATTGCATACTCTTTCACATTCACAGCGATGCACACTTAAACATGATTCTACTTGACTTGGGCTTAGATTAACAGTAATGCAACACTGCTTTGAAATTAAAATAAAATCTTTATGAGAATGGGTTGATTAAGTTATGTGAAAGTTGTTGGAAAAGCAGTGCAGAACAAAACCAAACAAAGGAACGGCATGAGGTTGATGAACATGCATTAAACTGGAGTTCTAACATCGTTTTTATGGAAACTGCCTTGAAGTTTATAGCCGCATTAAACACTTACAGTATGTTCCAGGACAGGAATGTGTTCTTACCGTATTGCCAAATATAAACTACTTCCACAATAAGCAAATAAAGATGTAAAAAGAAAACAGCTGACTCTGGTAATTAGCAGAAGTCAAAAATTTGTTTCACTTTTTTATATTAAATCTTCTGTTGGTCCTATCAGCGTTTCCGTTCAAGGCTACTGTCTCCCCAGTCACTGCTGTGCAGGTGTGGACGTGTTACATCAGTTCATTTCAAACTGTAGTGTGAGCGAAAATGGATTCCCCGCTTACGATTTGGAAGAAAGAAGAGCACTGTGGTCTGAGCGTCCGACCGGATCCCGAAACAACTCACGGAAGAGCATAACCAGAAGCGTTTGGATATCTGCAAACAAATTTGGACTGATAATCCAAGGAAGGTGGATTACTGGTGATGGGACATGGATTTATCACTAAAGGCAGCAGAGTATGGGACAGAAACATCCTCAATCACAGACCAAAAAAAAGTCCAAAAGTCAACTATCAGCTGGAAAATTGATGCTCACAGTTTTCTGGGATTCTCAAGGGCCAATATTGGAACATTATCAGGAAAAAGCTTCAACAATCAATCGTGCTCTTTACAGTGGACATGCAGAGGAGGGAGTTGTGATCTTGCATGACAAAACGTCTGAACACTTTTGCCCACACTGTCGACTCTATGCAAAACCTTTGTTTTGAGGTGTAAAAGCATCCTTACTATAGTCCTGATCTTGCACCATCTGAATTTCACCTGTTTGCTTCCCTGAAACGAAGGTAGACAGGTGAAGACAGCGGTGTATTTGTGGCTCGCAGCTCAGCCTGAAAGATGTTTAATGAGGGAATATGAAAGCTGTTGACAGGTGGACAAAAGGTACTAAAAAGCAAGAAAATTATGTAAAAAAAAAAGTTTAGAACTTTTAGAAAAGTATAATAAAAAGTAATAAATTTTACAGCCAGAGTGTGGATAATTTTGGTCTCAGCCTTGTGCAAGCAGGTAAGAACAGTCATAATAGACAATTCTGGGCTTATACAAGCGTGTCCAAATTTATGTGACATTAATTCCCATCGAGTCACAAAATATAAAAAAAATTCACATTTTCCATTTAAAAAAAAAAAACAAGCAACGTCTTATATCACCAAAATCTTTTAAATGTAATTGTTTAAACTGTATTACTAACATAGCCGTAGAGTCACTGTGACATCATTCTACACAACTCTGGCCAAATGGCCATTTTATTCCATTTAATATATATATATTTTTATTTCTATATGTTTGCATTTGAGGTGGTGGTGCGCTTTAAACTATGCACACACTGGCAGACAGTACAGCATCCTGTGTGGTAGGAGCAAAATTTTTGCTAAGTTATTTTTTTTATTCTACCAAAATCTAAAAAAAAAAAAAAAAAGGCCACGAGGAAGGGTACACCCTGGACAGGGTGGCAATCCATCGCAGGGCACACACACATTCATGCACTACGGGCAAATTGGGAACGCCAATTAGCCTAACATGCATATCTTTGGACTGTGGGCTGTTGGGGGAAACCGGGAGTACCCAGAGGAAACCCACCAAGCACGGGGAGAACATGCAAACTCCATGCACACAGAGACGGGAATCGAGCCTGGCCGGGAATCGAACCTCCGGGTTCCACCCCTGGAGGTGCAAGGCGACAGTGCTAACCACTACACCACCGTGCCGCCATGAGTACGATGATATTGGAAAACAATCAACTTCAGGGTGGTAATAATAACTAAACCTTTCCACATCACATCACTCTGTTGTTTAGAATCACATAAATGAGGGTTTCACTCAGTGACAAGTTTAATTTTATTGCACATATTTTTGTTGGTTATGTTTGCACACATTTTGAAAAATGACAAACTGCTTTAAATTATGACTGGTACTTATTATAGATTAAGTGACAACAGTAATCACCTTCAGTCTAACTTACCTAATTCTGTAATAAGTGCTCTTGCTTTGGAGACAAAAGGCCCAACTTCACTCTGATGCATTTTGGCTCTTTCTTTCAAGTCAGCACCTGTTTATGGAAACATGAAATCATTACTATTGGGGCTGTGACAATTATCACTTACATGTGCTAACATTAAACAAAGCGCTGCAGTAAATTAATCCACATTGTCGAGCCCTAATCAGAACTGACATCACATGTTTCATTCCCTGAGGAAAAACTAAGCTTGTAGGAAAACTAAGCTGAAACTAAATTAAAATACCTGCACAGAAGACTTCGGGCACCATGCTACACAAGATGACAGAGCGCACTTTATTGTTCTTTTTCACTGATTCAACAGCTTCAGACATCTAATGGAAATAATGAATCAATAAGAAAAATAAAATAAAATCACCCACTGTTCAGCAAAAGTGACAGGAGACGCATACAGAAGAATTTGAGTTAAATGCACATGATACTTACCATCTTAACAAGACTTTTACTGATAGCATTTTTAGCTTTAGGTCGATTGAGGCCAAAGATGACGATGCCTAAAATGATAGATAACTTCAATGAGCAAAAATCATTCTGTATCACAATCAAAGTTTGAATAATTTTTACACATAAAATCCTTTTGGTGGTTTGTTTTGTTCAGGAGTTTGTTTAAACCAGGTTTAAATAAAGTTCAATAACTCATGAACTCTGTCTTTATTTTAAATATAAATTATTTAATTCTAATTTAAAAAATAGAATTATTATATGATAACTTCATATGCATGAATAAATTTTCACTTTATGAATCCTGATGCCCCTCTGGACACAAAAGAAGAAAGAGTTCCTGAGAAATTATTTCAATGGATAAGTAGCCTTAACTTCCTACAGCACATGGAACCATTTCTGATAGAAAAACCTTTTGCTACAAAGTTGTACATACAGCCTAACCCAAATGGGCAAACCTTAACGGTTGACAGACACAGTGGAAGAGGGTATTGTGTCCAAAATTATTGTCAGCAGTCTTGACTTTCAAAAAAAACACAACTCTTTCATTAAATAAAATTAAATTTTCATGCATGAGCCCAGGTGCAGTGGGTAGATCTGTAACCTCACAGCTCCAGGGTAGGATCAGGAACGTCTGTGACTGTGTGCGTTCGGTTCCCCGCCATCAACCAAAAAAAAATGATGGCAACAGGTTTACTGCTATACTAGGTCACCAACAGTTGCAAATATGTATGATCCCATGTGATGGAATGGGACAGGATCTGGACGGACTGCAACAACGACAAGATTATAGGAATTACTTTAAGAAGGACGAACGGGAATTGTTGGCTCAGTGATAAAATGGAGAGTTCCGATGGTCCGCTGTGGCGACCCCTCGACGGGAGCAGCCAAAAACTAACAACTTGTAAGAAGTCACCAAGTTGCAGATGAGTGTGTGAGACGTTATGCAATACAATACAACACCAATAAGATTATAGGAGTTACTTTACACAACTGGACAACTGGGCATTGTTGGCTCAGTGGTTGGTTTCTTCCCTGCTATGCGGAAAGACCAGGTTCAGTTCGCGCACAAAGCCCAAACCCCAGCCACTTGATGCAGTGCCGGTCCCAAGCCCAAATAAGATATGCGTGTTGCGACAGGAAGGGCATCCGAAATAAAACCCGTACCAAGATGTTGACCAGATCGAATGGTCCTTGACAGGATCTGACATGCAGAAACATTAACAACAATTTATACCAGGTCACCAAGTTGTAAATGAGAGTGGATGACCTCATGCAATGGAATGCAACACCAACCAGGTCATAGGAGTTGTTTTAAGTTAGACGAATGGGCATTGGTGACTTAGTGGTCAGAATTTCTGGACTCGGGAATAATTCCCACCCAATGCCCAAACCCCAGCCACTGAATGCATTGCCAGTTCCAAGGCCAAATAAAATGGGAGGGTTGCGTCAGGAAGGGCATCCGGCTGTGCCAAGTTGTTGTGGATCGGACGTGTCTGCTGTGGCGGGAGCAGCCGAAAGACTAACAACATTAAGATGGATGAACAGATGAATTAATAAATGAATGAATGAATTAATTAATGAACGATACAAAAACTCAGCCTTGCAAGACCAAAGCCGTTATTGATTTATTTATTTACTCAGATATTGGCTTGAGTCTTTTAAGAACAACAACCCTAGAGGTCATCCCTGACACTCCAGTGACCTATAAGGAGATGTGCAGTGATCACAGTGAGTCATTTCCCCCCTATGACAGGTACTTGATCAAATCAGTGTGACACATCAGGATCTCACACAACCCGACTCTCTCGCATGCTTAAGTGTTTAAAAGCACAAAACTGCTCCGCACCGGCTGTGTTTGTTTGTATGTTTTCAATAAATGCACGGACGTGTAAAATGCAACGCAGAAACAACACCGCGACTACGAAAGGTTAGCGATAGCGTCTCTACCTGAGTCATCTCCGTCCAAATACCTAACGCTCAGGTCATTAGCGTCGGAGCTAAACCGCCGCAAGCCGCCATGCGCCGCCCAGCACGCGCGTCCCCCACTTCCGGCTGCAGCGCGTTGCATAACATCTTGAAATCTGCAAAAGTAGTCGCGAGTCGTCGAGGTTTGGGGCCGAAGCGTTTGAAAAACCAATCTAGACCCGACGAGAAGCGCCATACCGCTTCACTGCAGTGTGCGTGTATGTGTTTTGACTTTCAACTTTGAACTGGTGGTGACGCGCTTGCTGGTCACGTGACTCGCGTCCCAACGGCACTGTGGAGTTTCCCCCCTCGACGCGTCCAAACCTGAGACCTGCTCCAAACACAGGCGGTCTGCAGTGCACTGGTTAGGGTGTAAAAATGTTAGGCGACAGCGCTAACCACTAAGCCACTGTGCCGCCCTTTAGTCTTTTCTAAGAATATAAGTACCTTCCACATTCTATGAAAATAAGTACCTTTTCTTGTCACTGGGATAATACAGTATTCTTGACAGTGGGTTTTGACCCTGGAGTCATTCTTAAAGACTACATGTGTTTTAATTTAGAAAAGGCTGTTAATTAAGTGATACGTTAAATCAGGACTGCTGGGAGCTTAAGAAACATTAAAATGTGCAGGGTATGGGGGGGTCCTCCAGGACTAGGGTTGAGAATCTGTGCCCTGAAAGCTAATTAATGCCACAAGAAATGTGCTTACGGCCCATTTGAAAAGGTAGATTACATTCATATTACCATGTAATAGATTCTATTTTAAATAAGTATTTATATCTTGTTATCTTGTATATGTGTGTATATATGTGTATGTATGTGTGTGTGTATATATATATATATATATATATACACACACAATATATACTCAGCAAAAAAAGAAACGTCCCTTTTTCGGGACTGTGTATTTCAACAATAATGTTGTAAAAATCCAAATAACTTTACAGATCTTCATTGTAAAGGGTTTAAACAAT